>JAMLFY010000010.1:316700-351700 GCA_030441495.1 Dalbergia oliveri | reverse complement strand
CTGCTTGTAAGACTGAGCTCATTCCTATACGTGGTCATCGAACTTCATTTTTCCATTTTCAATCCGCAGTCTATTCCTAGTCGATATGTCTTAACTAGAAATAAATTTTGGGAAGTTACTACTTCGCCTTCCCCTCATTCAATCTAAGTCTTGTTTATATTTTGTACATGTTAGAACATGCACAATTTAAATTTATACATCCTTATAATGGCATCATATACTTTTCTCTTTTCTCAAATGCATACATAGGCCACATATAGGTAATCATTCACAATGAAATTCTCATTCTTTTCTCATACTTCAATCTTTAAAATCCATAGCATGCATTTACATGTCATAAGTCACATGGCCAAACACTAATATCAAATACTCATGTCATACTAGAAGCCAAAGTGCCATTACATTCTCAATTCAAAGCATTGTTCCATTCCAGCACAATGGGCAGGAGTACCTGTCCTAGGCACAACATTCATTATCTTATCAAACAGCCATTTCAAGAGTCACAAAAATTATGTATGACACTTCAATGTGTCTAGAATAACTTGTAGAAATTTTAGGACAAACACAGCTCTATAGCTACCTCAGTAAAATGTACAAATTTAGTGGTCGGGGCCACCAATTCCCAGACCAAAGGTTCCCTAATTTTTAACCCAGAAACTGATTGAATTAATTCCCAATAAAATTCACAGTGACACTTCAACATGTTAGTAACTTCATGTAAAAATTTCAAAGCCTAATTCATCATTTGCTATGATAATAAATTCGGACAAGTTTCCTGCTTCAGTTTCAACAATAGGAACAGCATTCTGCCTCATTTGGGTTTTTGATTTTTATGAGGCATCAAACCTTAAAATTAACACCCAAGAAAATTCATGTAGTTATTTTAAGATGTCCACTACAACATATAATTTTTGTAGATCATTTAAGTATGCACAAATATACCAGAAAATTCGTGATTAATGAGCCTTCAGGAAAACTAGGAATCCAGCAGCATAGTCCTAATTTCCTTTGATAAAAACCCCTTTTTAACACCATCTAAACACACCAACAAAATTCACACATCAATATCAACATCATATCAGTCAATACAACCAAAATTTTTGGACATATCTCAACCTAAAATAGATTGGAAAAATTTGACGGGAAAACGGGCACAAACCCTACTTGTAGCAACTTAGTGGATCCTTGGCTCCAAGATGATCCAAGCTTGATTCCTTCCACTCCAAAGCTACCAAACCAACTTCAAACCCTCCTTAAATTAGTGAGGGAGTGAGGTATGAGGTGAGGATTGATGGAGATTTGAGATTTTAATTGGTTAGATTTATAGGTATTGATGAATAGAAAAAGTTTAGTGAAGAGAGTTTGTGGTTTTAGTGACTTTGAGCTAGGGCTTTTCAAGCTTGAAGCTTGTTAATGGAGTTTGAGAGGAAGAACAATGGAGGAAGGGTGCTTAGAGAGGTCTGGCCGAAATTGTGATGAAGGGAATGATAAGATGTTGATATTTTGAGTTTAGGGCAAAATACATAGAATTTTCAAGTCCAAAATGTTTTCTTTGAAGATAATTAGTGTAATTTTATGCAATTCCTATTGGTTAGTCATAAAGGTATAATTGTGTGGCACATCTCAAGCCACACACTTGTCCTCCTTAGGTGGCAACTTGCTATGCAAGTTTCATTCGAGTGTGAGACTTCACACCGAAATCTCGCCGAATAGGTAAAACAATCCGATTAAACGATATTACCCGAAAATTAATTTTAAGTATAAAATTATCATTCTCAGATATTCCTAACCCCCATTCCCATGTTTCCCTAATTTTAGGCACCTCCGGGGCCCGAATCTAGGTTTTAGTGTACAGGACGAGCCGATGGGGCCCACAAGGTTACTATTCACCGGCTCGAAATTTTTTTTTTGAGGTCCATTGGGCCGCCCTCATCATTACTAAACTATTATATTTTTGAAATTATGATTAATAAAGCTCAAATTAATTTATAATTAAATTTTAGGGTATTACATTACATGTAACAGGGACGGCGGGAGTATTGGCCTTCAAGGGCACGAACAAGGAGCGGCTCCTAAGCGGGGAGGGTACATGAATGCTCGTTACACACCGAATGAGAGGGATCCTAAGTCTGTATAGTTATGGGACTATCAGTTAAGAAAGACTTATATGAATTGATTGGTACTACCTATGCCACAAAGATGCATCTTTCTTTCGGTAGCCTATCAGAAGAACTTCAGGTAAGCGTATCTTGACTTGGGGTAATTTTGGGATGGGTGACCTCCTGGTAAGTTTTCCTAGGAAGCGTGTGAGTGAGGACAAAGCACAGCTGAAAAACCGTGTTGGTTTGTGGGGATAGTTAATCCATAAAGCGGCAGGGGATGTTACAACCTCCTTGATTGGCTGCTGTACAAACTGTTTTAAGGTGATAAAATGCGTATATTTATGCTTGAGTGAAGTAAGGAATGTTTTAGAATTAGGAAAAAAAATAAGTAACTAGAAAGGACTTAAAAATGAGAATTCTAGAACACTTAGAATTGGAAAAATGCAATTCTGTTCCAGCATAATTAATTCAAGTGTAAATGGTTCATAATCAGTAGGATATGCATAAAAACCTTTCATAAATGATTAGGTATTAATTACTAAGCTTAAGGTGATGATAAGGACTTAAAATAGGAATTCTAGCACACTTAGACATGGCAAAATGTGATTCTGTCTAGCAAAGCTAAATTGAGGAAAAGTGAATTATAACTTGGTAAACATGCCTAGGAATCCCTCATAATTGGTTTAGGGATTGATTATGAAGCCTTAGGCGAAGACGGATCTTAAAAAGGGTCACGAACGGAGATTCTAGAACCCGTAAGTATATGATATTTTTCCTTGCCCAAACTACATAATGCTGTTTGGAATTTTAAGTGTGCCTAAAACTTAGTGAGAATTTTAAGTAATGATCCCTTAGGTGCTATAAAAATCCTTAGTGAGGATTAGAATGACCGAAATATGAGTTTAAGACCCGTAAGGGTCACATCATAAGATACTATAAGATAGGAAGATGAGCATATTTATGATGATGAACCTGAGACATGATTATGATGATGTGATTGTGTTAATATCTTGAGCATGAAACCTTATGTAAATAATTGACATGAGATATGATGAAGTGTCGTACCATGTATTTGAGATGCATGAGGTTTCGAAGTATAAATGAGATTGAAAAGTATGCTCATGTGAACTATGTAGTTTTTAATTGAGAAAGTTTTATAAAGAATGATACATGTGATTGAGATTATGTGGCAAGACTCAAATTTGAGGAAATTTGGAATGTAGCTGTTATGTTGTCGAATTTCCATCAAATTTGAGGGACAAAAAGAAAGTTTTTGAGGAATATGAAGTTTAAAGTTATATGCAGAGACACATTTCTCCTCTAGGAATAGGAGAAAGTAAACCCGTGGGGGGTATGGACGTGACCATCCAGAAGCGGACAAAGTCGACTGGTCTTAACCGTCGATACGTTTCGAAGAATGAAAGTATATGATGTTTAAGGTGACACACCGAGACGTAATTCTCCTGCTAGGATAAGATGGTAAAACAAGGGCATAGACATTACCCTGCCAAAGCGGACAAAGTCGAACTGGTCTTAACCAGTCGATGCGTTTCGAAGAAGGAAAAAATCCCATGATGGGTGATCCTTAGGCCCCTACCCATACTCTCGGAGTCGGGATTATGATGATTATGTTTATGATTCGCTTATCAAGAGGATAAGTAAGAACTATGACGACTAGTTAAGGTATGAGCTCATAGCCTAGTTTAAGGGTGCGGTTACTATATTATTGGTGTCACAAGTATGAGAAAAGGAAAGATGTTCAAGAGAAGGTTACGTGCCACTTATATGTTGATTGATAATTGTTTGATTTACCTAAAGTCCTGCCATGCATCCATGAACTATTATGTTGCATACATGTATTAAGAATCATTATAAAAGACATGGACCTTGGATAAATACCTTTGTGAAAACCTCATAATGAACTTATGCATGCTTAACCTTTTCATAATAAACCCAAGGTTCCTGGGGACGTAAATGATGACACTAGGATAGAGGATTTCCTCCTGAGATTCTTTAGCAAGATTCTCACCCTCTCTACTTTTCTTTCCGTTACGTCTTCAGACATCGATGGCGTTTCGTGATTTGTTGACGCACCTCTGTGGGAAGCTACACTACGATCCGACCATCTCTTACCACTTTGAGGGTCGTTGTGCTATACGTATTTTTGCATATGTGGGACGCCGTTTGCCTTTCCGTCTCCGGCCCGATTCACCCGACCTCCCCTTTTGGCGACGATATGATCTTTGAGAGGATGCGAACCGGTGACGGTGAAGTGCGCCCGTTGGCATCTTTAGCGATGCAAGGCTACCCAGGTTCGTGCCTCAACAGAGACGTTTAGAGCCGACCATCAGAGGATCCTCCTTCTCATCCTTTCTCGGAGGGTTCCGCCCCGGATTACCCATGGATATCGGGATGGGTAGCGAGGAGACGTGACGTGGAGGTTAGCATGACGTTAGGAGGTGCGCCTCATCGTGGCGTGTAACATCCTCCCAAGTACAACCCCATTCTTAAGCTATGATATCATACTCGAAGATGTTACTTGTTAATTAGCGATCTCTTAATTATCTATAACGAGCTCGATTTACGTACGAGATAACTAAGCATAATTCTATTAAAACATCTTACAAGTAAACATCAAGTTTATTAATCATACAACTAAAAATACATAAGGAAGCTCCTCTATGAGCTTTAGTACATATCTATTCTAATACATTTACATACATACTCATTTCACTAAGTACAATAGAATAAAATAGTAACTGCTATCTCCAGCAATCCTCACTCCTTTGCATAGCAGCATCCCATCCCCTGGCTTAACCTGGAGGTGACACGGAAACAAACAACATAGGGTGAGAATATTATAAAATTCTCAGTAGGTAGTTCCCATATACTACACACGGTAGGCATAAGCAATTCATGCATATACAATATTCATACAAAATCATACACAGAAATCTTGAAAACCCGTAGGCCGGGAACTAAGGATAATATCACCATAATCGATCGAGTAATAATATGTACAATCAGAAACTCCATTCCTCATATCTTTTTCAACTTTCTCAACATAGGGAAGGCTTATTCTATAGAGAGATACATTCACACTTCACAATTTCACGAGGACCATAAACCTAGGACATGAGCTCATTCCTATTCGAGATCACGAACTTCATTTTTTCCATTTCGGATCACTCAGGGTCTATGCCTAGCCGATACGTCTCTACTCATAACTTTTCTAGGGAAGTCCTTCTTTTTGCCTTCCCTCTCAATTCTTTTTAAGCCTTGTTTCTGTTTTCCCCATATGTTTCAAACATACACAGTAGATATGCACATCTATCATAGAATTTCAGCCATTCCACATCTCATTATCCTGGAAGCTTGAAGTTCAGGCACAACAATTTATTACCATACCAAACAACCATTCCAACCTTAAGGAAAATTTCACATGACACTTCAATGTGTCTAAAACAACCTGTAAAAATTTCAGGGCAGTCAGAGTTATATAACCACTTCAATAAAATAGGCAAATCTGGTGGTCAGAAGTCACAAATTCATAGTCCAGACTTGTGTTCTCAGAATATTAACCCTAGAATTTGATGGAATCAAGGTACAAGAAAATTCACAGAGGTATTTCAACATGTTATTAGTCTTGTGTAAAAATTTCAGGAGATATCTCAATCAATTGCTATGATTAAAAATTCGGGCAAGTTTGTTACTTCAGTCTCAATAGTTTAGACAGCAGCAGTTACAATTCGGTTCCTAATTTTTTGAGGCATCAAACCTTAAAATTAACCCCCAAGAAAATTCGTGTATTTAGTTTAAGGGCTTAACTACAACATATAATTTTCATGGCTCATGAAACCACCCACAAATTTTCCAGAAAATTCGTGAGAAATTCTGATTACAGAACAGAATCCAGTCCAGCAACCTAGTTCCAATTTCACTTGAGAGAAAACCCATTTTAAAACCATCCAAACACAACACAAAAATTCATACATCAATATCAATATGTTAACCATCAGAATCATCAAAATTTTCGGAATTAGGGCAAGCCAAAACAGAATTGAAAAATTCCACAAAAAAGGCAGCAGAAAACCCTACTCTTGAAGGCTAGTCTCTCTTTGTCTCTAGCTTGCTCCAAGATGAGAGTCCTTCACTCCAAGACTCCCAAAACACCTTCAAACCCTCCTCTGATCAGTGATGGATGAGGTGAATATGATGAGGTTTTGAAATTTTAATCGGTTAGATGTTTGGAGTTTGAGGTGTAGACAAGTTTAGTGAAGAACTTTTGATGATCCAACAACTCTAGCTTGGAGTTTTTGGGCTTGGAACTCAAGAACAAGCTCAAGGAAATAAAAATGGTGGCTGTTCTCTCTTCCTCTTGCTGACCACGAAATTGTTTGGCTTGGAGGAGAAGAATTTGTGACTAGGCTTGCTTAATAAATGACATGAAGATATTTAACAAAGTAATGATCATTTAGGTGACAAGGCAATGATGGATGGCTAGGATTTGATCTTGGATTCCAAGATTAAATCTTGGCCTTCCACATGTCTTGATTAGGTGGGTATTATTTAGTTGTAGTGATGGAAGTGTCTTCGGTGTTAAAAATCACACACCAAAATCGTCCAACGGGTAAACACGTACCCGTTAAACGAATATTCCAAAATTAATTTTAAGTATAAAATTATCATTCCCACTATTTCTAACCTTATCCCATGTTTTCCTAATTTCGGTCACCTCGGGCCCAATTCTAGGGTTTAAGTGTAGGACGGCAGATGGGGCCCGCGGGTTACTATTAGCCGGCCCGAAATTTTTTTTTTTTTTTAAACGTTCGTTGGGCGATTCTCATCATTGCTAAACTATTAGATTTTTAAAATTATGACTACTAAAGTTTAAATTAATTTTTAAATAAATTTAAGGGTGTTACATGGCGGGCATGCTCACCCCGTCCTTTCCTTCACGCATTCAGGAGCTTGCAGTTCATTGGATATATGCCAGAGGGATGGGTAGGAACGTCATCCATGGCTCGAGGAAGGGAGAGTCTTAGTTGGGTATTTATCTTTTGGGGTTGTTTCATGTATTTGTTATCATTTGATATCATTGTATTGCAAGCTCTCCCACTAGTATGGGTAAGACTTTATGCTTCTTATATTTCTATGATGTACTAAACTATATTATCTAATGTGATGAGGAATGATGTTTATGATGGATGTGTTCTTTAATGTTATGTTCTGTATGTTTTATTTATTCTTCTGCTTCACGTTGATTATGTTACACGAAAGGCTCGCACTTTGTTTTATATAAATCATTTCAAAAAAAATTACGTATTTTCCGCTAAGTATTTTATAAATGAATTTAAAGAGAAGTAATAACTAATAATTAGTCTTGATACGTCCTAGGCGTATGGGGTTAAATATTAGGGTGTTACATTATGGTAGAGGGTTCGATTCTCACGGAGCCTGAAGATTGGACTGACCATGCTTTAAAAGCATGTTACGGTAGTATGTCATGTGTAGTGCTTAGCTATTAGAGATAAGCTATAGGATAGGCATTCATGACCTTGTCTGCTTGTCTGTGCCATGGTAACTAGCTCATTTAGTTTGGAATATTGAGCTTGATCACCTCGGTATTTGTTGACTTGTGTGCTTAGGGACCAATGGCACCAAACGGATGGGAACGCGCCGAATGAACGGGAGATGAGGCTGTGAGCGAAATGGCTAGGGCGATGGAACGCATGTCGGCATGAATCAGACCAAGGGACGTGCTCAAGGTCCCTCCTTGAAGGGTGGAACAAGCCCGTTTGGGGAGTTCGCAAGGCAAATCCCCGAACCTTCGTGGAGCTTGAATCAGGGCAGATGAGTGGATCAAGAACATGGAAAAGATCTACTGGTTGTTGCCTTTGGAGGAGCAGAAAGTCACCTTTGCTGCCTACATGATGGAAGCGCAACAAGTTTGGTGGACTGGCACCGAAGGCTGCTAGAAGCTACGGGCAACCATCAATTGGGATTGTTCAAGACGTACTTCTATGAGAAGTATTTCCGAGAGTCCGTGGAGAACGCCAAGGACATTGAGTTCATGCAGTTGGTCCAAGGTGGAATGTCTTCGCCGTCAGGCAAAGTTTGAAGAGTTGATCAAGTTCTCACGGGTTTTCCAAGGGAATCCTGATGAGATATGGAAGTGTGTTAAGTTTGAGGCCGGTCTAAGGTCAAACTTAACTTTGTGGCACACATGGAGATTAGGGACTTCCGACCCTAGTCAACAAGTGCCGGATCATGAAGAAGGGCACAAGAGATGGTGCCGAGGGTGGATCATCCGTGGTTTGGGACCCAACCCCGAAGTTCAAGCGTCGCATCATAACAACCAAGGAACCATTACCATCCCTACCAATCCAACAGTTCAAGCACAACAACAACCACAACACAAAGAGGACCTCAACCAACCCTCGGACAACACCCAAGGCCGCCGTTCAACCCCAACGGCCGAGGGAACCGCAACCATCAAGGAGGAGTGAGCGGTCCTCGCAACAACAACAACAATCAACAAGGAGGGCCCAATGGGAACAAGAACAAGGCACCCCAAGAGCCCTCCCGCTCTCCAGAACCCGCACAAGCCGTGGAGTGCCCCCATTGTGGAAAGAATCATGGCAATCATCCCTGCCTACCAACAAGGAGTGTGCTTCAAGTGTGGCAAGCTCGGCCACTATGCAAAAGATTGCAAAAGCAATGGAGGGTCGTAAGTCAAATCCCCGACCGCAACACCAAGGACGGGTCTTTCCCTCAACGCGAGGACGCGAACGGATCCAACGACCTCATCGAAGGTAAGTGCGAACTAAATGGTAGAACCTTAACTGTGCTATATGACTCTGGTGCTACTCATTCTTTTATCTCACATGCTAGTGTTGAGTCTCTAAACTTGCAAGTTTCTAAGCTTCCATTTGACCTTATTGTTTCTACTCCTACGAATCGTCCTGTCATACATGTAATTGTTGCCTAAATTGTCATCTCCTGTTGAAAATAGATCTTTTGTCATAGATTTGATTTGTTTACCCTTGAAAGACATAGGAGTAATTCTTGGCATGGATTGGCTTCACGCTAACCATGTGTTGTTAATTTTATACAAAATCTGTTATTTTTCGTCATCCCCTAGCAAAACTAGTCAAACCTTGAAACTTTATGTAAATTCGTAGATGTCTTCTTTAGGGGAGAAAACTAAGGGATATGTCCTTCTAGCCGCTAGCGAAGTAGACTTTGAGCAGAACATAGATGATATTCCTATGGTAAGAGAGTACCCTGAGGTATTTCCGATGAGATACCGAGTTCCTTCGAAAGAGAAGTGGAGTTCTCCATCGAGTTGGTTCAGGAACGGGACCTATCTCCATAGCCCCGTATAGGATGTCACCCTTGGAGTTGAAAGAGTTGAAAACCCATTGGAGGAGTTGTTAGAAAAGAGTTTTATCAGACCTAGTGCTTCAGTGGGAGCCCCGGTTTTGTTTGTTAAGAAAAAGGATGGGAGCATGAGATTATGTATAGATTATAGGCAATTGAATCGTGTAACGGTGAAAAATAAATACCCTTTGCCTAGGATTGATGATCTTATGGACCAGTTAAAGGAGCGGTGGTATTCTCCAAGATTGATTTAGGTTCGGAATACCACCAAATTAGAGTAAGAGATGAGGATATACCTAAAACCGCTTTTAGGACACGGTATGGACACTTTGAGTTCGGTGATGTCCTTTGGATTGACCAATGCACCCGCCGTGTTCATGGACTACATGAATAGGATCTTTAGACCCTATTTAGATAAGTTCGTGGTTGTTTTCATAGATGATATACTCATCTATTCAGAAGACTCACGAGGAGCATGAAAGTCACCTAAAGTTGGTTTTAGAGGTGTTGAAGGAGAAGAAGTTGTATGCTAAGCTCTCTAAGTGTGAATTCTGGTTGGAGGAAGTGAAGTTTTTGGGACATGTAGTATCAAAAGGAGGTATAGCTGTTGACCCTAGTAAGATAGAAGCTGTGATGAATTGGGATAAGCGACCACCGTATCGGAAATACGGAGCTTTTGGGATTAGCGGGCTATTACCGAAGGTTTATTAAAGGATTTTCCAGATTTCCCTTCCCCTAACCAAGCTAACTAGGAAGAACACCCGTTTTCATGGAATCCCGATTGTGAAAAGAGCTTCCAAGAGTTAAAAGAAAGGTTGACCTCGACCCCAGTTTTGGTTTTACCGACCCAATGTACCTTTCGAGGTATATTGTGATGCTTCGGAAAAGGTTTAGGATGTGTTTGATGCAAAATAGGCAAGTGGTAGCCTATGCATCTAGACAACTCAAGCCTCACGAGGTGAACTACCCTACCCATGACCTAGAGTTAGCCGCCATAGTGTTTGCCTTGAAGATTTGGAGGCATCACTTATATGGAGTAAGGTTTGAAGTTTTCTCCGATCATAAGAGTCTTAAGCATCTCTTTGATCAAAAGGAGCTAAACATGAGGCAAAGAAGGTGGATGGAGTTTCTAAAGGACTATGATTTCGGCTTAAGTTACCACCCAGGCAAGGCCAATGTGGTCGCCGATGCCTTGAGTCGAAAATCATTACGCTTATCCCACATGATGGTCAAGGAAGTTGAGCTAATAGAGAAGTTTAGGGACATGAATTTGGGGATGTCAATAACAGAAAAGAGTGTGAAGATGTGTCATCTTACGGTAACAAGTGGGTTTAAACAAAGGGTAATGATGGCACAAGTAGAAAATGAGGAGTTTAGGGAGACTCTAGAGGCGGTTAAGGCTGGAAAGCTTAAGGGTTTTGAGCAAGGGACAGATGGTTTGTGGAGGTTTGAAGGGCGGATATGTGTACCGCAAGATGGTGACCTCTGAGAAAGTATCTTGGAGGAGGCCCATAAAAGCCACTTCACCATCCATCCTGGTGCCACCAAGATGTATCAAGATTTAAAGAAGATGTTCTGGTGGCCGGATTGAAAAAGGACGTAGTAGCCTGGGTTAGTAAGTGCTTAGTCTGTCAAAGTGAAGATTGAGCACCAAAAGCCTTCAGGAATGTTGCAACCTTTGCCTATCCCCGAATGGAAGTGGGATAGTATATCTATGGATTTTGTGACCAGCCTACCCCGAACCCAAGCCGGCCATGACGCTATTTGGGTAATAGTGGACAGGTTAACCAAGTCGGCCCATTTCCTACCCATCAAGTTAACCTTTTCCCTAGATAAGTTGGCCCAGTTGTACATCCAAGAGATAGTGAGGTTACACGGAGTTCCCGACGATAATCTCGGACCGAGATCCGCGGTTTACGTCGCGTTTGGGAAGCCTTTCAAAAGGCGTTTGGTTCTAAGCTGTGCTTAAGCACGGCTACCACCCTCAACAGATGGACAATCAGAAAGGACTATCCAAACCTTGGAGGATATGCTAAGGGCATGTGTTTTGGATAGAAAAGGGAGTTGGGATAAGTACCTCCCGCTTGTCGAGTTCGCGTATAACAATAGTTATCATGCGAGTATCGGTATGGCACCGTACGAGGCCTTGTATGGAAGGAAGTGCCAGTCGCCTTTGTGTTGGCATGATCTCAGAGAACAAAGCGTTTTGGGATGTAGTGAGGGAAACCACAGAGCAAATAAGAATGATCAAGGATAGAATCTTGACTGCTCAAAGCCGACAAAAGAGCTATGCGGACAAGCGGCGAAAGCCGTTAGAGTTCCAAGAAGGTGAGCATGTTTTCTTGAGGATAACCCCCACTCCAGGAATAGGTAGAGCCATGAAGTCAAGAAATTGAGTCCCGATTTCTGGACCTTTGAAATCCTTAGAGAGTCGGGACGGTTGCCTACAAAATAGCCCTACCCAAATCTGTCAAATCTTCATGACGTCTTTCACGTCTCCAATTAAGAAAGTATCAATCCGATCCTAGCCATGTGTTAGAACCAGAGCATGTACAGTTAAGGGAGGACCTCAATCTCCACCAACGAGGATCGTGGACCGTGGTGTCAAGCGGTGAGGAACAAGTCCGTTCCTTTGGTGAAAGTCGCGTGGGACGAGACAAGACGGAGGAGTACACATGGGAGTTGGAATCCGAAATGCGGACGAAGTATCCAGAGCTTTTCTAAGGTAACGAATTTCGAGGCGAAATTCTTTTTAAGGAGGGGAGTAATGTAACGCCCGAATTTTCCTATTAAGTACAAATGACCAAAATGCCCTGAGGTCATTTCTCCAGAAATTAAAGGGCAGTCGACCCGGCCATCCTGAATGGGTCAACTCAATGTTTGAAGGGGATTGTACCTGTTATGTTTGATATTCGAGGTGAAAATCTCGTTTTCTAAACTTTCGGCTCAAAATGACCAAAATACCCTAGTGTCTACACGGGTAAAAGGTGCCGTTTGAGCCCAGAATTTTTCAGGAAGTTTAGAATGATGTTTTAGAGTAATATTTGATGTTTAGCCGGGCCCGAAGGTCAAGGAGCAGTTAGTGCAAATTACCATTTTACCCCTAGACGAGTGTACAGTGCGCCTAATGAAGCAATTAAGCAACCTAAGCAATATTAGGCTCTAATCGAAGATTAATTTATTTCGATAATTAATCTAGAGTCAAAATGATTTATTAAGGTTGAATAGAAACTAAAATTGCTTAGTCAAATTCTAATTTCATTCTTTAATTCAAGACTCCTAATCAAAAAGTAATGAATAGTGTTTTCTCTCCAATTTCCTTAAATTAAGGAATTGTCTACACCTTTGACCAAAAGAATTATTTTAAAATTGTTAATCTAGATTAGAACACCCCTAAACCAAGCCTTGATGACCCTAATTAACCTTTATTACACCTAAACACTTTCTCACAAACTCCTAACCAAACCTTAATTAATGAAACACCTAAATGCATCATTAAACCACAATTACATGGACAATTTTTCCCTCCCTCTTGTGTAGATTTGGCGAATTCTCCCCCAAAATCCATCAAATATTGATTTCAAATTTCATCAAAAAGGCTATGCCAAAGCTAGGACTTGACTACACCTAAGCTAGACTTAAACCAAGCTTCCAAGACAAGCTTTAGAAGATATTTTCCTTCCCTCCCAAAGCCAAAATTTCAGCCAACTCTTCCCCCCTAAATCAGCCACAACATTTCATTCTTTATAAATACCACACCTTGGAAAGCTTGGACACCTTTTTGATCATTTGCTAAGTTGAGTTTTCTTGCACTTTCTCTCATTTTCTCTCATTTTCCCTTCCTCTAAGTTCTTTTTCTTCCTTCCTCAAAGAACCACCACCACCACCTTGAGCCACCACAAACCACCTCAAACCACCACTCTCATACCTTAAAACACCTCCTAAACACCAAACCTCACCATTTCCAAGCTTGCATCCTCAAGGAAAAATCATCTTCCTTGAGAACCTTTGGAGAATCCTTGTTGCTCACCAAGAGAAGATTTTGTCTTCTCATTTCCTTGCAAACTCAAGCTTTCTTTCAAAGCTTTCAAGATTTCACTTGGTAGGGGTTTTCTTTCAAGTTTTCTTTACTTTCTTTGAGAAAAGTTTCTAGTTTTCTCTTGGTTTCAAACTCTTTTTCTTCCCCTTTGTATTTTCGGCCATGAGGCCATTTTACAAACCAATCTTTAGCTTGATGATGAGGTCTCATGGAGATAGTTTGGTGTTTGTGTGAGAAACCTCTAAAGCTTGGATCTTGGTCTTGGACCATATACAAACTTGGTTTTTCCTTTTCTTTGCAAGTTCAAAGTTTTGGTTTTTCATTTTCTTTCCTTTATGATTTTGGTTCCTCCTTGGTTTTTCCTAGTTCAAAGTTTTGGCCTTCATTCCTTTAAGGTTTCGGTTTTTCCTTTTGCCTTGTTCAAGCTTTGGTTTTTATTTCTTTTTCTTCAATGGTTTCGGTTTTTCCTTTCCTCTCTTGAACAAAGTTTGCTAAAAATGTTAAGGTAGCCCTTTTATGTTTGTTTGAAAGGTTGTCTCTTGAAAAATCGTTTCCTTGAGCTTGATGATGGTGTTCAAGAACATAAGACTTCCTTGGTGTCTTGATGCTAAGAACTCTAAAGCTCACTTTATGATACATAATGGGTTGAGGTTTTTATGTTCCTTTAAAGTCTTGTAAGAGCTCTAGTTAAGATTAAAAGGAGTTGCATTCATGTTTACTTTTATGCTTTGCATAGCATGTTTATTTTCAAGCTATCACTAAGCAACTTAAAGATTAAAACAAGAATGTGCATCATCACTTAATAAATCTCAAAGCCTACCTATTTCAACCTTAAAGTTGATTGTTGATTTGGGGTAAACACCCAAGAGGCCTAGAGCACTAAAATAAAGAATTGAACCTTGCATTTCATGTTTACTTTCTTGTCTATCATGTTTATATTTTACGCCATCACTTAAACTCTAAAGATAATAAATGAGTGCACCTCATATTTATTTTATGCTCTCACTTTATTTTCTAAAAGAAGAGTAAAATGAGTTGCATAGCATGTTTAAATTTATGTCACCACCTAAATGGTCTAGAGCTCAAAGACTTGCCCAAGTATCCAATGTAAAGTTTTAAGAAAACGTTGGTTTTTCAATGAAGCCATTTTGGCCTTGTGGTGATGATGATGGGCTTGGTATGAGTTCATCTAATCACAAGTGCCCATAGCCATGTTTTGGAATTTTTCTAAGCTTAGGAGTACCTAAGGAACATTATGAATGAGATTATATGTTTTAAATCTATTTTATGAGCAAATTAATTTAGCTACTGCCCTCATGTATAATTACATGATTTTAATGAGATAAATTGAGTTCTAAAAGAGATTTGAGTTCTTAAAACCATTCCAAGAGAAAACTAGTAACTTATATGCATTTTAATCATGATTTTATGTGATTTTATGGTTTCATTTGGTTCTGCCTCCTGATTGGCTACTGTACAAACTGTTTTAAGGTGTTAAAATGTGTAAAATTATGTTTGAGTGAAGCAAGGAACGTTTTAGAGAAGTTAGAAAAAAATAAGTAACTAGAAAGGACTTAAAATGAGAATTCTAGAACACTTAATGCAAAAATGCAATTCTGTTCCAGCATAATTAATTCAAGTGTAAATGGTTCATAATCAGTAGGATATGCATAAAAACCTTTCATAAATGATTAGGTATTAATTACTAAGCTTAAGGTGATGATAAGGACTTAAAATAGGAATTCTAGCACACTTAGACATGGCAAAATGTGATTCTGTCCAGAGCTAAATTGAGGAAAAGTGAATTATAACTTAGTAAACATGCCTAGGAATCCCTCATAATTGGTTTAGGGATTGATTATGAAGCCTTAGGCGAAGACGGATCTTAAAAAGGGTCACGAACGGAGATTTAGACCAATAAGTATATGATATTTTTCCTGCCCAAACTACATAATGCTGTTTGGAATTTTAAGTGTGCCTAAAACTTAGTGAGAATTTTAAGTAATGATCCCTTAGGTGTTATAAAGCCCGTAAGGTCATCATAAGATTGTATGAGATAGGAGGCCGAGTGAGCATATTATGATGATGAACCTCGAGCATGATTATGATGATGTGATTGTGTTAATTCCTTGAGCATGAAACTTTATGTGAATAATTGACATGATATGATGAATGTACCATGTATTTGAGATGCATGAGGTTTCAAAGTATAAATGAAATTGAAAATATGCTCATGTGAACTATGAAGTTTTTAATTGAGAAAGTTCCATGAAAATGATGCATGTGATTGAGAATTATGTGGCATGACTCAAATTTGAGGAAATTTGGAATGTAGCTGTTATCCTGAATTTCCGTAAATTTGAGGGACAAAAAGAAAGTTTTTGAGAAATATGAAGTTTAAAGTTATATGCGAGACGCATTTCTCCTACTAGGAATAAGAGAAAGTAAAACCGTGGGGGGTATGGACGTCGAGCCATCCAAAGCGGACAAAGTCGCTGGTCTTAACCAGTCGATGCGTTTCGAAGAATGAAAGTATATGATGTTTAAGGTGACACACCGAGACGTACTTCTCCTACTCGGTGAGAGAAGGTAAAAGGTGAGGGCATAGACATTCCTGCCAAAGCGGACAAAGTCGCTGGTCTTAACCAGTCGATGCGTTTTGAAGAAGGAAAAAGTCCCATGATGGGTGATCCTTAGGCCCCTACCCGTACTCTGGAGTCGGGATTATGATGATTATGTTTATGATTCGCTTATCAAGAGGATAAGTAAGAACTAGTGACGACTAGTTAAGGTATGAGCTCATAGCCTAGTTTAAGGGGTGCGGTTACTATATTATTGGTGTCACAAGTATGAGAAAAGGAAAGATGTTCAAGAGAAAGGTTACATGCCACTTATATGTTGATTGATAATTGTTTGATTTACCTAAAGTACTGCCATGCATCCATGAACTATTATGTTGCATACATGCATTAAGAATCATTATAAAAGACATGGACCTTGGACCTTTGTGAAAACCTCATAATGAACTTATGCATGCTTAACCTTTTCATAATAAACCCAAGGTTCCTGGGACGTGAACGATGACACTAGGATAGAGGATTTCCTCCTGAGATTCTTTAGCAAGATTCTCACCCTCTTCTATTTTCTTTCCATTACGTCTTCAGACATTGATGGCGTCGTTCGTGATTTTTGTTGACGCACCGTGTGGGAGGTGCACTACGATCCGGACCATCAGTCTTACCACTTTGAGGGTCGTTGTGCTATACGCATTTTTGCATATGTGGGACGCCCGTTTGCCTTTCAGTCTCCAGCCACGGATTCACCCCGACCTCCCCTTTGGCGACGATATGATCTTTGAGAGGACGCGACCAGGATGACGGCGGAACGTGCCCGTTCGGCATCTTCAACGGTGCAAGGCTACCCAGAGTACGTGCCTCGCCCGGAGACGTTCGGAGGGACCTCAGAGGATCCTCCTTCTCATCCTTTCTGGAGGGTTCCGCCCCTGGTCGTACCCATGGATATCGGGATGGGTAGCGAGGAGACGGTGACACAGCGGAGGTTAGCACGACATCGGAGGTGCGCCCTCATCGTGGCGGGCATGCTCGCCCATCCTTCCGCCTTCACGCATCCGAGGAGCTTGCCAGTTCATTGGATATATACCAGGAGGGATGGGTAGGAGCGTCATCCATGGCTCGAGGAAGGGAGAGTCTTAGTTGGGTATTTATCTTTTGGGGGTTGTTTCATGTATTTGTTATCATTTGATATCATTGTATTGCAAGCTCTCCCACTAGTATGGGTAAGACTTTATGTTCTGTTATATTTCTCTTATGATGTACTAAACTATATTATCTAATGTGATGAGGAATGATGTTTATGATGGATGTGTTCTTTAATGTTTATGTTATGTATGTTTTATTTATTCTTCCGCTTCACGTTGATTATGTTACGCGCAAAGGCTCGCACTTTGTTTTATATAAATCATTTCAAAAAAAAATTACCGATTATTCCGCTAAGTATTTTATAAATGAATTTAAAGAGAAGTAATAACTAATAATTAGTCTTGATACGTCCTAGGCGTATTGGGGTTAAATATTAGGGTGTTACATGTGTTATGTGAGGTAATAGATCAGAAGAATCTCATTTTTTAGATCAAACGTGAATTACCAAATGCCTTAAGCTTACAACCCGATTTATGTGCCTGTTTGACCCCAAACTTCACAAAAAGGTTTTAAATGATGTTTTTAAGCTATGTTAGCCACTGGTTAAGCACGAGGTATGAAAATTACGTTTTGCCCCTAGCTTTGTGCATTTTTTGGGCTTAATGACGCAATTAGCAAAACCTAAGCAACATTAGACTCTAATTAAAGATTAGTAGATTCTAATTATAATCTAAAGTCAAAATAATTCATTAAGGATGATTAGAACCTAAGATTGCTTAGATACACCTTAATCTTGCTTAAGAATAAGATGTCATGTAATAGAATCTTGAATAGTATTTTCTCTCCAATTCCTTAAATTAAGGAATTGTGTTTGTGAAATGTTTCATATATAAATTGAGTTTTATTTCACTAATGAGGCAAGAACAACTCCTTAATCATGTCTTGATAGCCTTAATTACCCATCACTTTACCTAAACGCTTACTTATAAACTCCTAATCAAAAGCCTAATCAAAGACACACTTAAACACACTTTTTAACCATAATTAGATGACAAACCTTTTTCCCCTTGGCTGCATGGCTGAAGCCAATCCTTCATTTCATCACATGTTGATTTATTTTACACACAAAGAACCATACTTTAGGCCATACCTTGGACCATGCTTTGAGCCATAGCTTCACCATGCTTTGAACCATGCCTAAGACCATGCCTTGCAAGAGATATTTTTCTCTCTTTTTCTCCTCATGACCATCGGCCATCCTCCACCATTTCATCCTTGATTTTGTCTTCTATAAATACATGCTTGGATGAACTTGATTACCCTTTGTTCATTTGCAAAGTTTAATTTCAAAGAGCAATCTTGTAATGCCCAGGATTTTCTGTTCTTCATGACCGAAATGCCCCTGAGGTCATTTTTACCTAATTAAAAAGGATAGTCGACAGAAATCCTCGAATGGTTTTACTCAATGTTTGAAGGGGTTATAACTGTTATGTTTGATATTGAGGTAAAAATCTTTTTCTGAACTTTCAGCTCAAAATGACCAAAATACCTCCTGTGTTCTACACGGGTAAAAGGTGTTGTTTGAGTCCAGAATTTTCCAGGAAGTTTAGAATGATGTTTAGTAATAATTGATGTTTAGTCAGGTCCCTTGGTCCAAGCAAGCTTTAGTGCAAAATTACCATTTTGCCCCTAGAACAGTGTACAATGAGCCTAATGATGCAATTAAGCAAACCTAAGCAATATTAGGCTCTAATCGAAGATTAATTTATTTTGATAATTAATTTAGAGTCAAAATAATTTATTAAGGTTAATTAGAACCTAAGATTGCTTAGTTAAACTCTAATTGCATTCTTTAATTCAAGATTCCTAGTCATGGAATCTTGAATAGTGTTTCTCTCTCCAATTCCTTAAATTAAGGAATTGTGCCATACCTCATTTGACTAAGAAAATGAATTTAATTTGTTAATCTAGTATGACCACTCCCTAATCAAGTCTTGACACTCCTAATTACCAATTACCTCACCTAAACACCTTCTTACAAACTCCTAATCAAAACCTTAATCAAAGAAACACCTAAACACATCCTTAAACCACAATTACATGAACAAAATCCCTTCCCCCTTGGCTGATATGGCCGAAATCTTCCCCCAAAATGGTGCCACATGTTGATTTTTGTTGCACTCCAAGCCATGCCTTAAGCCATACCCAAACCCATACCTCACCATGCCTTGCCCATGCTCTCCACCATACCAATCAAAGAGATATTTCCTCTCTCTTCCCTCCTCAAGTGACTGGCCACCCTTCCTCCTCCCAAGCCATCCACAAGCTTTCATTCTTCTATAAATAGATGAGTTTGAAAGCTCTTTGAATGTTTACACACTTGAGCAAGCTTCACACTTTCTTCCCAAACACAAAGAGCTTCTTTTCTCTCCTCCTTGGCCAGTTTTCCAGCAAGAGTTCAAGAAGGATTTCTTTCTCTTTTCCTCTCAAGAAACAAAGCTTTCCTTCCTCTCTTCAAGACTTCTTTAGGTAGGGGTTTATTTTCTAAGTTTTGTGTGCTTCCTTAAGGAAAGTTCTAGTGTTTCTCTTGGTTTTTCAAAGTTCTCCCTCTCTTTTATTTTCGGCCAAGAGCCTTTTATTGAGAAAACTTTGGCTTGATGATGAGGTTTCAAGATAATGACTTGTTGTTGTCATGTGAGAAACCTCTAAAGCTTGAAACAACTTGGTCTTGGACCATATATGCTTGTGTTCTTTTCTTTTCCTTGGTTTATTTTTTTTTTTTCGGTTTCCTTTTTCATTTGTTTGAACAAAGTTTGCTAAAATATGAGTAGATCACAAAAGTTTTGTTAAGAAAAATTAATCACATGTTTTCAAGAGCTCTAAGCTTACCCTTGCCAACCTTAAAGTTGGTCGGCCATTCTAAGAGTTTACTCTAGATTGAAGCCCATGAGCAATAAAATAAAGAATATGAGTAGTTCTATTTATGTTTGTTTTGTTAAAATGTTGGTATTCTTGTTTTAATCTATTTCTTGAGCTTGATGATGAAGTTCAAACCAAAGACTTCTTTGAAGACTTGGTGTTAAGAACTCTAAAGCTCATCTTCCATTTTTAAGATACATGTTGGGTTAAGGCTATTGATGTTCCTCTAAAGTCTTGTAAGAGCTCTAGTTAAGATAAAATAAGTTGCATTCATGTTTAAGTTTATGTCTTGCATCTCATGTTTATTTTGATGCCATCACTAATCTCACAAGAATAAATGAATGAACTTGCATTACCATATTTAAATTCCCAAGCTTGCATTTCATGTTTATATTTCAAGTCATCACTTAATCCTTAAAGATAATAATGAGGTTGCATCTCATGTTTATTTTATGCTCTCACTTTACTTTCAATGAAGAGTAAAATAAAGTGCATAGCATGTTTAAGATTATGTTATCACCTAAATACTCTAGAGCTCAAAGACTTGCCCTAAGTATCTTCAAAAGGAAATTTTAACCATGATAAGTGAATGTGTTTAGTATGATACAATGATGGTTTGATTTTGTAAAATGTAAGGATGATTTCAGAAAAATGTTGGAAAAATGTTTTATGAGGTCTCAAGGTGTTTAAATAGTTCAAAATGTGTCAAAAATCACATTTTCTCAAATTTAGGATGTTGGTAATCGATTAACAGCTTATGTAATCGATTACAGAGTGATTTTCGAAGGGTTTTTGGTTCTTGGTAATCGTTGCCAGAGACAATGTAATCGATTATCAAGGCTATTCTTCATGCCCAAAGGTCCTTAAAGCCCTATAATCGATTCCTATTTGTGTAATCGATTACTTCGATGTTCTTCATTTTAGAAATTTAGCCTAGGTAATCGATTACCATCCTGTGTAATCAATTACATTGTTAAACCCGAATGAAATTTAGTCTGGTAATCGATTACCAGGAACATGTAATGAATTAAACACCTTTTTGCTCATGAAATTATTCCAAGAGAAAGACTAGTAACTCGTATAAACTTATAACATGATTTGATACAAACGTGCATGATACATGCTTTTGATTCTATATCTTGTTGGCCATTGTATGAATTCTATTCGAGGATTTAGCATGCGTAAGATTATGTTTGAGAAAAGTAAGAAACGATGTTGTTAGGTTAGGAAGGGCTATGTAAGTAGAAAGGGTTGAGAACTAAAATCTTAACACCCTTAGACATGAGAATAATAACTTTTGTTCCAGCATAATTGAGCTTAAGGAAGATGGCCCATAATTAATGTTTATGCCTAGAAGTAAACCTAGGATCTTAGGCAAAGACATAACTTAGAAAAAGCCTAAGATGTAGATCCTAGAATCCCCCATAGTCAAGTAATGATCATGATGTTTAATCTATACAATGCTGATTGGGGTGAGTTAGTAAACATAAACGTTAGAAAGAATTAGGTAATCGGATCCATAATAAAGGTTAGGATTATTGGAACACAAGTTTGAGCCCGTAAGGCCAAAGCATAAGACACCATGAGATAGGAGGTGTGATGTGAGCATGAGACTGAGAGAGTATATTCTTAATGATGTGAATATGTTAACATTTTGAGCATGAAACTTTATGTGTATAATTGGCATGTTGATGTGGTGAATGTGTTATGCCATGATTTGAGATGCAGGAGGTTCGAATATGAACGAGCTAGAAGAATATGCACATGTGAACTATAAAGTTATTGATTGAGAAAGTTCCATAAGAATTATGCATGTGATTGAGATTATATGGCATGACTCAATTTGGAGTTTGAGTGTAGCTCTTATGCTGAATTTCCGTAAATTTGAGGGACTAAGAAAGTTTTAAGAAACAAGATGTTTAATGTGACACATCGAGACGTACTTCTCCTGCTTCGGTGAGGAGGGGGTAAAAGGTGAGGGCATAGACATTAGCCTGCCAAAGCGGACAAAGTCGCTGGTCTTAACCAGTTGATGCGTTTCGAAGAAGGAAAAAGTTCCATGATGGTGATCCTTAGGCCCCCTACCCGTACTCTAGGAGTCGGGATTATTATGATGATTATGAATATGATTATGATTATGATTCGCTTATCAAGAGGATAAGTAAGAACTAGTGACGACTAGTTAAGGTATGAGCTCATAGCCTAGTTTTAGGGTGCGTTACCATTATGTTTGGTGTCACAAGTATGAGAAAAAGAAAAATGTTCTAGAGAAGTTACATGCCACTTACATGTTGTTTGATTATTGTTTGGTTTGCCTAAAGTACTCCATGCATCCATGTACTATTATGCTGCATACATGCATTAAGATTCATTATAAAAGACATGGACCTTGGATAAATACCCTTTGTGAAAACCTCATAATGAACCTATGCATGTTTAACCTTTTTTATAATAAACCCAAGGTTCCTAGGGACGTAAACGATGACACTAGGATAAAGGTTTTCCTCCTGAGATTCTTAGCAAGATTCTCACCCCTCTCCCTGTCTCTCTTTCTGTTACGTCTTCGACATCGATGGCATCGTTCGTGATCTTCATTGACCCGCCAACTTGGGAAGTGCACTATGATCCCGAGCATCAGTCCTACCACTTCAAGGGTCATTGTGAGGTGCGCATTTTTGTGTACGTGGGACGTCCGTTTGCTTTCCGTCTCTAGCTATCCCTCATCCCACTTCACCTTTCGATGATGACCTGATCTTTGAAAGGACACGACCCAATCAGAGGACCCATCATGCTCATCCTTCTTCATTGACGGCATGCGTACCCGAGTATGTTCCCCGTTCTCGATCGGAGGCCGATCCTTCGGAGGGCTCTTCCGTCGTTCCCTGTGATCTCGATGGAGGTCAAGGACACTGTCACCCAGGAGCATGCGAGGCGTGTTCGGCAGCCCGAGGCGACCACGTCATGGAGGCCACGCCGTTCCCTCGATTTCCATGCCTAGATCTCCGCTTCGTTGGGCTAGTCTAGAGCCCCGTTCAGTCGGCTACATCTCCCATCAGAGGATACATCATCAATAGGCGTGGAGGGTGAGGGTAGTGATAGTTGGCGTTTTATCTTTGGGATTTTACCATGTACTTGCTTTTATTTTCCTTTTCGTTATGTATTTCCATTTTCTATGTCCTGCAAGCTCTACCCACGAATATGGGTAAGACTCTATGCATTTCCTTTATAATCAGTAGTTATGTACTAAACTATGTTAATATTATGATGGATGTTTTCATGATTGAGATGTTCTTTATTGCTTTTGTCTCATATGATTTATTCATTCTTCCGCTTTACGTTTCATTTATGTTGTACATGAAGGCTCGCACTTTGTTTTACATATTCCCTTTTAAAAAAAAAGGAAAAAAAAATTTATTATATTTTCCGCTAAGTTATTTTACAAATGATGTTCAAAAGGAAGTAATAACTAATAGTTAATCTGATACGTCCCGAGTTAGGGTTAAATATTAGGTGTTACAAATCTTAAGTTCTCTCTTTTACTTTCAAAGCTCAAAGAATTCCTTCACCATTTCCTAAACACACTTCCTTCCTTCTCTTCCTCCCTTGGCCAAACCCACATCAAGCTTGAAGGAGATCTTGTATTTCTCTTCATCTCAAAGATCAAGCTTTCTTTCTTTGCTTCAAACAAAACTTGGTAGGAAGTTGTCTTTAAAATGATTTCCTTGCTTTGTTAAGTATTGTTCTTGGTTTAAAATGATGTTGGATGATCTCCTTCTTGTTTCCTCATTTTAGTTTTTCCTTTTCCTTTCCTCTCTTGATGTTTCGGCCTTATGGACTAGATGAGGATGGAACCATGGCTTGATGATGAGGATCTTGGGTGTTGGTTGCAAAACCATCACATTTAACCTCTAAAGGTTGAGGGTTTCACTTGTTTGCAAGTTTTGAAGAAATGATGTTGTTATGTTGTAAAAATGAAAATCTTGAACTTAGGACTTAATACATTTATATTCATCTTCATTAGTTTGTCAAGACTTGGTTCTTGGTTTAAAAATGATGTGTTGAAGATTTCCACTTGCTAGATCATTTTGCTTTTCTCTTTTCTTTTTCCTTTTTCATTTCAGCCTCAAGGCCTTCAATGGTTTCTCCATGATAGCTTGATGATGAGAGTTTCTAGATAATAACTATGAGTTTATCACAATGAAACCTCTAGAGCTTTAGTTTCTTTCTTAAAAGTAAGATGATTATGCTAAGTAGTTTGCTTAAGTAAGTTTTATTAAAAGGTATTGTTATGTTATTAAAGTGGTAATCTTGAGCCTAGAGCACTAAAATAAAGAAATGGACTTGTATTCATGTTTATTTTCAAGTCCTTGCATTCATATTTATATTTCCTTGTCTAGCATATTTATTTTCAAGTTATCACTAAACAACTAATCTCAAAGCCTACCTATCTCAACCTTAAAGTTGAGGTGTGATTTAGAGTAAATACTCTAAGAGGCCTAGAGCACTAAAATAAAGAAATGGACTTGTATTCATGTTTATTTTCAAGTCCTTGCATTCATGTTTATATTTCATTGTCTACCATATTTATTTTCAAGTTATCACTTAACAACTAATCTCAAAGCCTACCTATCTCAACCTTAAAGTTGAGATGTGATTTAGTAAATCCTAAGAGACCTAGAGCACTAAAATAAAGAAATAAATTTGCATTCATGTTTACTTTCAAGTCCTTGCATTCATGTTTATTTTTCCTTGTTTAGCATATTTATTTTCAAGTTATCACTTAACAACTAATCTCAAAGCCTACCTATCTCAACCTTAAAGTTGAAATGTGATTTAGAGTAAATACTCTAAGAGGCCTAGAGTACTAAAATAAAGAAATGAACTTGAATTCATATTTACTTCAAGTCTTTGCATTCATGTTTATATTTCTTTGCATAGCATATTTATCATTGTAACACCCTAATATTTAACCCAACATCCCTAGGACGTATTAAGATTAATTATTAGTTATTACCTCCATTTCAATTCATTTGTAAAATTACTTAGTGGAAAATACAGGTAAATTTTTTTTTTGAAACACGTAAACGAAATGCAAGCCATCGTATACCATGAGCGAAACGTAAAGTAGCAAAGAAATTAATCATATAATTTAAAGGCAATAAAGAACACATCCTTCCATAGAAGCAACCATCATAATATTTAATATCATAGCTGGATACATAGTTTTGGGTACATCAACTGAAAAACTAACATAAAGTCATACCTATATAAAATGGCAGAGCTACGATACATAGAAGGAAAACACATGAAGGAAAGGAAAACATAAACGCAAGTAGAGGGAAGCCCCAAAAGATCAAACCCCAGCTAAACCCTTCCCTTGAAACCTACCTGGTAACGCTGGTCCTCTAGCGATGGGGAGGATGTGTAATGAACTGCTCGAGCTCCTCGTCGTGCCCAATGAAGCGGGGCTGTGGGCATGCGGAGTGGGGGAATGACATGGCCTCCTTAGTGTGGGTGCCTCTCGGGTCGAGCTAGCCTCCGCTATGTCACCGTGTCTTCAGCCCCACCCCATGTCCATGGGGGCCATAGGCAGATCCTTCCGAATAGATGTGGGTGGGAGAATCCTTCGATTGGTCGGTCTGGGAACGCCTCGAGCGAGGAACATACTCAGGGAAGTCACACCAGAAGCTGAAGGGCGGGCACGACAATCTTGCTTGTCGTGGGGTCTAGTCTTCTCAAAGATTCAGGTCGTCCCCATACGGTAAGGTAGAGTGAAGCGAAAGCTGCAACTGGATGCGTGAACGGAGTCCCATGTATGAAAAAATGTGGACAACACAACGACCCTCAAAATGATACGACTGATGATCAGGTCAAAGTGCACTTCCCAGTCGACATGTCAATGAAGACTACGACGACGCCATCGAGATCTGAAGACATAATGAGAAGAAAGAAAGAGGGGGAGTCTTACTAAAGAATCTCAGTATGGAACCTCCTATCCTAATGTCATCGTTTACGTCCCCAAGAACCTTGGATTTATTATGAAAATATTTAACATGCAAAGGTCTATTATGAGGTTTTATAAAAGTAATTATCCAAGGTCCGTGTCTTTTATGATGAATCTTAATGCATGTACGCATAGTGAAACACGAATGCATGGCAATACTTTATGCAAACAAACCAATAAAACGGTGATCAGTAATTTATCATCAAATAAGTGGCATATAGTTTATCATGACGCCTTTCTCTTTCTCAAACTTGTGACATAAAGGTATCAAACCTAGTATCATTGCCACCCTAAAAAGCTAGGCTATGAGCTCATACCTAACTAGTCGTCACTAGTTCTTACTTATCCTCTTGATAAGCATAACATAATAACAATCATAATAATCCCGACTCCTAGAGTACGGATAGGGGCCTAAGGATCACCCATCATGGGACTTTCTCCTTCTCGAAACGCATCAATTGGTTAAGACCAGTGACTTTGTCCACTTTGGTAGGCTAATGTCAATGCCCTACGGTTACCTTCTCCTCATCGTAGTAGGAGAAGTATGTTTCATCTACGAAACGCATCAATTGGTTAAGACAAGTGACATTGTCCACTTCGGTATGGCTCCACAACCATCCCCCCATGGGTTTACTTTCTCAGCTCAGTAGAAGGAGAAATGCGTCTCGGCATGTCACCTTTAAAATCTCACTTTCAAAAATTTTCTTAAGTCTCTCAAATTTGCAGAAATTCGATAGCATAATGGTTGTACATCGAATTTCCCAAATTGAGTCATGCCACAACTCACTGAACATATATTTTCGCATGCAATATCTCAAGTTAAGCAAATCTTTTAAAGTCATATAAACATATTCCTCCACTCATCATCATCCTATATCCTTATGCATCTCAATCACAACATGCCGCATTATCATAACAATCACGTCATAAATTCACATATTCTAATACACATAACATGAATACTATCACTTGCTCTCAACATAACACAAATATATGTTCACTTGATCACTTACTTACGTTATGTCTCCTATCTTATAGTATCTTATGCTTTGGCCCTTGGGTCTTAAAACTTGCCTAGTTATCCTAATGCCCATTATAGATCTTTGATACACCTAGGGATCGCTACTTGTAATTCTCTCTAATATTTGTGCTCACTAACTCTTCCAACAGCATTGGACAAATTAGCAATAGTATAATTCATTATGGGGTTCTAGATTCTACGTCTTTGACCCTTTCTAAGTTCTGTCTTCGCCTAAGGCTCTATATTCAATTCCGAAACCAATTATTAGGGATTCCTACACATATCCACTAATTACAAACCATTTTCTTGAAGTTCAATTATGCTGGAACAGAATTTATAATTCATGTGTTTAAGTGTTCTAGAATTCTCATTTGAGATCCTTTCTAGTTACTTATTCTTTCCTAACTTCCCTAAATCAGTCATTGCCTCACTCAAACACAATTTTACACGCTTTATGTAACACCCTAACAATTAACCTAATACACCTAGGTTGTATCTAATTAATTACTAGACTTTACTTTTTGCTTCAGTTCTTTCATCATACTTTGAAAATACTTAGTGAAATTACGAGCCATTTTTTTAAAACATAATTAAAAACGTGAGCCGCACATAACGTGAACAATAATCGAAATAAAGCGAATAACGTGCAGATATAGCATGAAAAACACATCATATTGGCTCCATCATATAACATCCATAATTACATAACACATAGATAGTTTGCCTACCAACGGAATAAGACTAGTGTAGGCAATCTAACAAAACATAAATAATATATGGATGGAAGGACATCCATTAATGGCACCTAGTAATAACACTCCAAGGATAGGAATAGATATCTGAAATATACGAGTGAAACTAGTAGGATCAAGTTCAGGTACTAAGCCTCAACGTGATTCACGAACACTTCCTTCTATTTCTAAAGATGAGATGGAAAGAAAAAAAATAGAGGGAGTGAGAAACTTATAAAAAGAATCTCAGTAGGGTACTCACCTCATGATGCATTGTGTCATCATCATCATCCCCAGGAACCTTTAAGTTTCATTATGAAATAGTGAGCATGCTAAGATTGATTTATAAAAGTTTGAAAATATACTTTATTGAGGTTCATCAATTTTAATCATGCGTCTTATAATGCATCATAAACTTAGCATGTCATATTTATAATGAACTTTTCCTTTCATCAACACATCATATTCCTCATCATCATATCATAATAACATGCATAGAAGAACATCATATTTCTTATCATCATCTCATAAATGCTATGCATAGAAGAACATCATACCATAATATCTATGCACAAGACATGGTGCACATATTTCATTTCTTTAGTGTCCTAGGTGACTTAAAATCTTGTCATCATCATCATTATTTTCCTTGGGGCCACCCTATACTCCACCCTTTTGGGAGTAATCTAGGTTATGAGTTCATACCTTACTAGTCATCACTAGCATATACTTATCCCTTTTGATAAGTTAAAATCCCAACTCTACCCTTTTGAGAGACGGGCTAGGGGGCAAGAATCACCTTTTCACCACCTATAGTCTAATGGGTCTAAAGGATCATTTTCTCAGGATCACCTTTTCACCACCTATAGTCTGATTGGTCCAAAGGATCATTTCCTCATAAGTTTAAGTCACCATTAAGTCTTAGCATGTTATATCATAATCATCAAGATGCATGAACATTCTCATTGTTTGCAATAGCAACTATAACATGCAAGCCATGAAATCATTCAATAATATCAAATTCTTAATAGGCATTACATCATCATATAACTGACATTCTAAAGCATCAAAAGATGTCATCTAAAATTCTCAAAGTAAAGCTCCTTTAAATAATCGAACTCTAAAATTAGGTAACCTTAATTATCAAACTAATTACTTATGCATCTAAGGGATTTATTACCATCACGTATAAGCCTTAAGAACATTATGAGACTATATGGGGTAGCATAGACGTAAGTTGTTCTTAAGGTTTACGTGTGCTAGAAGTTACGTTTTTAACCCTTCTTCCAGGCTTTTCCCTATGATGCTAAAATTAATTACTAAACCAATTATGAATCATTGTCCCTTATCATAATAAAATCTGGTTCTTAAGGCCACTAAAGGTTCTGAACAGAATGCATAAATTTCATTCTCTAGAGTCCTAGAAATCTTGCTTTTACGGTTTTCTAGGAAGCTAGTTTTATTTCTAACATGCATAGAATCATTCCTTTAGCAATAATCCATAATTATCACAACTTCAAACATATTAAACCATCATCATACAGTAGTACTAAACTCAGATTAGTGGCCGAATCATGAACCTCATATAATTGCTTGAAGTCACATTTCAAGTACACATGTGATCCTGGTTCTAAAATATTTGTAAAACCTCGAAACTCCTTTAGAAACTAATTCTTTTTGTTAAAATTGAAAGAAGTCATAGGACTTTAGGCCTTCCTCAATCATGAGGCCGTTTTATACATTGAAAGAATGTTCATGATTAAAATTTTCACTTAAGATAAAAGGAGCAAGTCTTGAGCTTTAGAGATTTAGTGATAACTAGAATTATAAACATGTTATGCAACCTCATTTTAATCTTGTCTTTATAAAGTGATAAATTGGAATTATAAACATGATGTAAGAAACTGGAGCGCGGTAGTCCGCACTGGACCAAGTGGAGGAGAAGAGAATCTTAGAAGGGAACGGCGGTAGTCCGCACTGGACCTAAAGGGAGAAGAGAACTCTTATTACATTTTATTAAGCTCCAAACTCATGACTTTTTAAAGAATGAATTCTTTGACTCCCATAATTTTAAGGAAGCTTTAGAGTTTTTATTACCATGGTTCCAACTTTTCTTATGTTTTGCTATACGAATCAAAAATCTCAAAATCGCAAACTCACAAAGACGGGGACAAAATAGTAATTTTACTTAAAATACAGAGACCACCCGAGCTTAACTAATGGTTAATCATAGCTTAAAAACATGTTTTAAAACATCTTAGTGAGGTTCGGCTTGGATGCAAATGAATTAAAACCGCAGGGCATTTTGGTCATTTCGCGTCGAAACTCAAAATTGAGATTATTCTCCTCTATTAACACACATAACACAAACTATCCCCTATTATCCTTAGAACATCCCCTTGAGGACGGGACCACGATCCTCATTTCTAGTAAAATAACCTCAGGGGTATTTTGGTCATTTTACAAGTCCAGAAATTCGAGGCTTGCGACTCTTGCAGGAATCGCTCATAACCTTTTTTCTAATGTTATATTCCTCTATTGAGGATTGTTCGGTTTGAATTTATATAAGAATTACCTAGGGTAATTCGGTAATTCTAAATGATAGTAAAAGTTGGGGTTAAATACTCCCTTCCTTAAAAAGAATTTCGCCCTCGAAATCGTTACTTGAGAATAGTTCGAGATTGTGTTTGCATGTCTCAATTAGCTTCCATGTGAATTCTTCAGTTCACCTCGTCCCCATGCTACTTTGACCAGGGGTATAGCCTTTTTCTCTAATTGCTTAACTCCTCGGTCAATGATTCTCGTGGGTAGTAAACGTTAGGTCATCTTTTAATTGCACATGTTCTGGCTCTAGTACATGACTTGGGTCAGAATGATATTTCCTTAACTGGGAGACATGGAAAACATCATGAAGGTTGGACAGACTCGGGGTAGGGCTATACGGTAAGCTACATATCCTACTTTGTTAAGGATTTCAAATGGTCCAAGAAATCTAGGGCTCAATTTCTTTACTTTCATTGCTCGACCTATGCCTGTGGTGGGGGTGATTCTTAGGAACACATGGTCCCCTTCTTGAAAATCTAGCGGTTTTCGCCGCTTGTCCGCATAGTTTTTCTTCGTAAGAATCTTATCCCTAATTTTCTTAATTTGTTCCGTTGTTTCCTCACAATATCAGGTTAGAGTAAACTCTACTCTGGGTTCATACCAACATAAGGGAGATTGACATTTCCGTCCATAGAGGGTCTCGTATGGTGCCATACCGATACTTGCATGATAACTGTTGTTATATGCAAACTCAATCATAAGGAACTTATCCCAACTTCCACTTTGATCCAAAACACATGCCCTTAACATATCCTCCAAGGTTTGGATAGTTCTTTCAAAGACGTCCGTTTGGGGTGATAAGCCATGCTCAAACATAGCTTTGAACCAAACGCCTTCTAAAAGACTCCCAAGCACGTGACATGAATCGCGGATCTCGATCAGAGATTATTGACGATACTCATGTAATCTTACTATCTCCTGTATATATAACTGTGCTAACCTATCCAGGAATAAGTCACCTTAATAGGTAAAAAGTGGGCTGACTTAGTCAATCGATCCACTATTACCCAAATGGCATCATGATTCGCTTGGGTCCTCAGTAGTCTAATTACAAAATCCATGGAGATACTATTCCACTTCCACTCGGGGATTGGTAGGGTTTGCAACATTCAGAGGTCTTTGGTGCTCAATCTTTACCTTTTGACATACCAAGCACTTACTCACCCATGTGCACACATCCTTTTCAATCCTGGCCACCAGAACATCTTCTTCAAATCTTGATACATCTTGGTGGCACAGGATGGAGGGTGAAATAACTCTTATGGGCTTCCTCCAAAATGTCCTTCGAGGTCACCACTAGCAGGTACACATATACGACCTTCAAACCTCCACAAACTATCATTCCCTTGGGTAAAACCCTTCAACTTATTAGCTCTTTCCTGCCTCTAAGGTTTCTTGAAATTTCGTATTTCCCTTGGGCTTGAGCAATTCTTTCCTTGAATTCACTCGTCACACTAAGATGGCAAGCTCTTATGCCCTTAGTGGTCAAGGTCATCCCTAGGTTTAAGTCTCTAAACTGCTCAATTAACTCAACCTCCTTTACCATCAAACGGCATACTTGTAGGATTTCCTACTTAGGGCATCGGCTACAATATTAGCTTCCAGGGATGGTAGTTAACCCAAAATCATAATCTTTCAAGAACTTCATCCACCTTCTTTGCCTCATGTTTAGTTCTTTCTGATCAAAGAGATATTTCAAACTCTTATGATCGGAGAACACCTCAAACTTAATTCCATATAAATGGTGTCTCCAAATCTTCAGAGCAAACACGAGGCGGCTAACTCAAGGTCATGGGTAGGGTAGTTTGCCTCATGTGGCTTGAGTTGCCTCGACTCATAGGCCACCACTTGCCTATCTTGCATCAGTACACAACCCAAACCCTTCCTCGAAGCATCACAGTATACTTCGAAAGACACATTGAGGTCGGGTAATACCAAAACGGGGGTTGAGGTTAGCTTGTGTTTTAGCTCTTGAAAGCTCTTTTCACACTCCGGGTCCATGAAAAAGGGGTGTTTTTCCTAGTTAGCTTGGTCAAGGGTAAGGAAATATGGGAAAATCCCTTGATGAACCGACGATAATAACCAACTAAACCCAAAAACCTCCTGACTTCATTCCGTGGTTGGTCTTTCCCAATTCACGACCGTTTCCACCTTACTAGGATCTAGCAATTCCTCTCTTAGATACTACATGCCCTAAAAATTTCACCTCATCTAACCAAAATTCACACTTAGAAAGCTTGGCATATAGTTTCTTTTCCTTCAAGATCTCTAGTACTATAGTTAGGTGGCGTTCATGCTCCTCGTGGGTCTTAGAGTATATGAGAATGTCATCTATAAAGACAATCACAAACTGAATGTAAATAGGGTCTAAAGATCCTATTCATATAATCCATTAAAATTGCTGGAGCATTGGTTAATCCAAAGGACATTACTCCAAACTCAAAATGGCCTTATCGAGTGCGAAAGGTCATTTTCGGTATATCTTCATCTCTCACTCTAATCTGGTGGTAACCTGACCTCAAATCAATCTTAGAAAACACTGTTGCACCTTTAAGCTGGTCCATCAAGTCATCTATCCTAGGTAAAGGGCATTTGTTCTTTATCGTCACTTTATTCAATTGCCTATAGTCTACACACATCCTCATACTTCCATCCTTTTTCTTTACAAACAATACCGGGCTCCCCAAGGTGATGCACTAGGCCTAACAAACTTTTTCTCCAATAAATCTTCCAATTAAGCTTTTAACTCGGACTCTAATAGGGACATCCTATATGGGGCTATGGATATGGGTCCTGCACCTAGAAGCAATTCTATGGAAAACTCTATCTCTCTTGGGGGAACTCTAGTATCTCATTCTGGAAATACTTTGGGATAATTCCTTACTATTGGTATCTTATCGATACTTTGCTCAAAGTCTACATCACTAGCGGCTAGGAAAATATAGCCTTTACTTTCACCCTTACCAGTCCATTTCCACAACGTTATGTCCAAGACTTATAGGTTTCTTAGGTTCAATGGGAATAGGAAGAAAAGTGATCGTTTTCTCATAGCGTTTAACAATAAACGGTTGGCCTCAAGCCAATCCATGCCAAGAATCACATCTAAACCTCGCATAGGTAAGCAAATAAGGTCTAAAACAAAGGATCTATTTTCAATAACAAAATTACAATCTAAACAACATCTACAAGTCTTAACGGTTTTCCAGTGGGGTAGAAACAACAAGGTCAAAAGGAAGTTCAGTCACATGTAAGTTAAGGCTTTTAACACATGAGTGGGAGATAAAAGAATGGGAAGCACCAGAATTGTAAACATCCCAAGTACAACCTCATTCTTAAGCTATGATATTGTACTCGAGAGTTGTTACTTGTTAATTAGCGGACCTTCTCTTAATTATCTATGGCAAGCTCGATTCACGTGCAGATAACTAAGCGTAATTATATTAAAACATATTACAGTAAACATCATATTCATTGAATACACAAGCTAAAATACAAAAGGAAGCTCCTATGAGCTTTACTACATGTTTATCCTCTAATACATTTACATACATTTTTCCATCCCACTAAGTACAACGTATGAAAACGTAACTACTATACTATTGCGGTCCCACATTCCTTTGCGTAAGGATCATTGTCCTGGCTTAACCTGGAGGCGACACGGAAACACAAACCATAGGGGTGAGAATTTTATAATTCTAGGTGGCAAGCCCAATCACAATCATAATATCATCGTCATCGCCCAACCACTCGGTTTGTTTAAAACTCTGATCATGCAATATATTCTAAAGGTTCATTTTAAGGTTCCAAAATCATCCTTCCGAAGTGGGTCTTTTAACAATCAACGAGTACATGTACATATATCTAGAAGCTCAAACACAAGGAAGTAAATCTACTCAAAGGATTTCATATGATATGGATGATGCATGTGTCAAATCCAAGTAAAGTTATCTCAAAGTGACTTGGTTTCCATCATGGCCATAGAAAGCCAATTAGTGCATTTTTCTTTTCATTGACATAGGAAAACTTAGTTTATACCCAACGGGTATTTTCTGTAACACCCTAAAATTTAATTAAAAATTAATTTGAGCTTTATTAATCTTAATTTCAAAAATCTAATATTTTAGAAATGATGAGGCGGCCCAATGGACCTGTCAAAAAAAAAAAAAAATTTTTGGCGGAATGAATAGTAACCTTGCGGGCCCGCCAAGCCAAGGCTAAACCTAGTTCGGGCCAGAGGTGCCCAAAATTAGGAAAACATGGGAATAAGGTTAGAAATAGGTGTGAATGATAATTTTATACTTAAAATTAATTTTCGGGTATATCGTTTAATCGTACGGCGTTCACCGTCGGTGAGATTTCCTGTAGGTTTTTAACACAAAAGGTATTTCCATCACCACAAATGGATGATGTCCACCTACTAAGGACATGTGGAAGGCCAAGATTTAATCTTGGAATCTAAGATTAAACCTTAGCCATCCATTGTTGCTTTATGACATAAATAATGATTTTTTTACTAAATATCTCCATTTCAATTATTA
>JAMLFY010000010.1:287616-316200 GCA_030441495.1 Dalbergia oliveri | reverse complement strand
CTTTTATCTTAAGTGAGAATTTTAATTATGAAGATTCTTTCAAAAAGAATTAGTTTCTAAAAGAGTTTAAAGCTTTGCAAGGATTCTAAGGGAAACTAATATTTTATGTTCACTTAAAATGTGATTTTATACAATTATATGAGGTTCATGATTCGAGCTTCTGATATGAGATTAGTACCAATAAATGATGATGATTTAATATGTTTGAAGTTGTGATAATTATGGTTTATTGCTAAAGGAATGATTCTATGCATGTTAGAGATAAAACTAGCTTCCTAGAAAGCGTAAAAGCAAGATTTCTAGAACTTTGAGAATGAAATTTATGCATTCTGTCCAGAGCCTTTAGTGACCTTAAAAACCAGATATTATTATGTTTAGATAAGGGACAATGATTCATAATTGGTTTAGTAATTAATTTTAGCATCATAGGGAAAGCCGTAACGAAAGGGTTAAAAACGTAACTTCTAGCACACGTAAAACCTTAAGAACAACTCCTATGCTACCCCATATAGTCTAATAATGTTCTTAAGGCTTATAATTGATGGTAATAAATCCCTTAGATGCATAAGTAATTAGTTTTATAATTAAGGTTACCCAATTTTAGAGTTCGGTTATTTAAGGGAGCTTTACTGAAAATTTTAGATGACATCTTTTGATGCTTTGAATGTAAGTTATATGATGATGTAATGCCTCCTGAGAATTTGATATTATTGAATGATTTCATGGCTTGCATGTTATAATTGCTATTGCAAACAATGAGAATGTTCATGCATCTTGATGATTATGATATAACATGCTAAGACTTAATGGTGACTTAAACTCATGAGAAATGATCCTTTGGACCCATCAGACTATAGGTGGTGAAAAGGTGATCATGAGAAATGATCCTTTAGACCCATCAGACTAGAGGTGGTGAAAAGGTGATTCTTGCCCCCTAGCCCGTTCTCTCAAAAGGGTAGAGTTGGGATTTTACTTATCAAAAGGGATAAGTATATGCTAGTGACGACTAGTAAGGTATGAGTTCATAACCTAGATTACTCCCAAAAGGGTGGAGTATAGGGTGGCCCAAGGAAAATAATGATGATGATGACAAGATTTTAAGTCACCTAGGACACTAAATGAATGAAATATGCACCATGTCTTGTGCATAGCTATTATGGTATGATGTTCTTATGCATAGCATTTTATGATATGATGATGAGAAATATGATGTTCTTCTATGCATAGTATTTATGATATGATGATGAAGAATACGATGTGTTGATAAAAGGAAAAGTTCATTATAAACATGACATGCTAAGTTTATGATGCATTATAAGACGCATGATTAAAAGGACGAACCTCGGTAAAGTGTATTTTCGAACTTAATAAATCAATCTTAGCATGCTCACTATTTCATAATAACCCAGAGATTCCTGGGAACGATGATGATGACACAATGCATCATGAGGTGAGTACCCTCCTGAGATTCTTTTATAAGTTTCTCACTCCCTCTATTTTTCTTTCCATCTCGTCTTAAGAAATAGAAGGAAGCATTCGTGAATCACATTAAGGCTCACCACTGAACTTGATCCTGCTAGTTTCACTCGTATATTTCAATATCTATCCCTATCCCTGGAGTGTTATTACTAGGTGCCATTAATGGATGTCCTTCCATCCATATATTATTTATGTTTTGTTAGATTGCCTACACTTAGTCTTATTCTATTGGTAGACAAAATATCTATATGATATGTAATTATGGATGCTATATGATAGAGCTAATATATTATGATGTGATGTTTGTAAATTCCTATGTGTCTTTTAAATTTTGCTAAATCATTCACGTTAGCGGCTCACGTTTTCAATTATGTAAAAAAAAATGGCTCGTAATTTCACTAAGTATTTTCAAAGCATGATTAAGGAACTGAAGCAAAGAGTAAAGTCTAGTAATTAATCAGATAGCCTAGGTGTATTGGGTTAATTATTAGGGTGTTACATTTTGGTATCGAGGGAGTTTGGTTCACGGAGCCTGAGGATTGGACTGGCTATGCTTCTAAAGCATACTACGTTAGAAATGTCATGTGTATATGTTTATCATTAGGATGAGACTTGAGGATTAGAGATGCATGACCTGTATGTTGCACGTGCCATGGTAACTTGCTCACGTTGCATGGAATGTTGAGCCTGATCACCTCAGTGTTGCCTGTTTTGTGTGTATAGGGACCAATGGCACGTCGACAAGGACTAGGAACGCGGCACAGAATAACTAGAAGAATGAGACCGGAAGCACTCCGTGATGTGGCAAGGACAATGAGAATGATGATGGATCAAATGGATCAAGATCGCCAAGCTAATGCGATCAAGGCCATGAGATTCCAAACATGCTCGTTTTGGGGAGTTTCATAAGGCGAACCAAGAGTTTCAAGGGGACCCTCAATCCAAATGTTGATGAATGGATTCAGAATATTGAGAAGGTCTTTGCTATAGTCCCATGCTCAAGGAGCAGAAGGTCACCTTCACTACCCATATGCTTGAAGGTGATGCCGGCTTTTGGTGGACAGGTGCCGAAGGCTCTTGGCGCCGACATGGACATTGATTGGGAATTATTTAAGGTCCATTTTTATGAGAAGTATTTCCAAGTCGCCAAGGACATTGAGTTTATGCAACTTGTCCAAGGAAACATGAATGTAGCCCGGTACACTGCCAGATTTGAGGAACTCATTAAGTTCTCAAGGATGTATCAGGGTAACCCAACGGTGTTGGAAATGCATTAAATACGAGTCAGGTTAAAGGCGGAGCTTAATGTGTTGCGCATTTGGAGATTAGGATTTCTCTACCCTAGTTAACAAATGCCGCATCATTGAAGAAGGGCGGGAAAAAGCACCTCAAAGTCCGATAATATCACCAGGAAGCTGACACCTCAAGGTCAGCAATTCAAGAGGCATAGGACCCCATTCCCACCTCAATGAGACCCCAAGGTCCACAAAGGAACTTTCAACAAGGAAGGCAACAACAACAACAATCGCTATAATAGCAACCGCTACAACAACAACCCCAACAACAATCACAACAACAACAATAACAACAACAAGGGAAAAGCACCACAAAGGGTAGCAGCACCTCCACAACCCCCACCATCCATGGATTCCCAAGTGCGACAAGAATCATGGGAGCATGCCCTATCGACCTGAACAAATGTATGCTATGGTGTGAAAGGGGCCACTTCTGAGAATGCATGGAGGGAACCTGCTAACCCCCAATCCCAAGCCGCAATATCAAGGAAGGGTTTTTAGGGTAATCCTGAAGAAACGACGAAGTCACGGAATCTCGTGGAAGGTAAGTGTAACATGTATGGAAAAGACTTAATTGTACTATATGATTCTGGCGCTTCCCATTCTTTTATTTCCTACTCATGTGTTAAAAGCCTTAACTTGCATGTAACTAGGCTTCCTTTTGACCTTATTGTTTCTACCCTCCTGGAAAACCCGTTAGGACTTGTAGATGTTGTTTAGATTGCAATTTTGTTATAGAGAATAGATCCTTTGTTTTAGATCTCATTTGCTTACCCATGCAAGGTTTAGATGTGATTCTTGGCATGGATTGGCTTGAGCCAACCGTGTATTGTTAAGCCTATGAGAAAACCATCACTTTCTTCCTGTTCCCATTGAACCTAAGAAACCCATAAGTTGTACATAACATGGAAATGGATGTGGTAAGGGTGAGAATAAAGGTTATATTTTCCTAGCCGCTAGTGATGTAGACTTTGAGCAAAGTATCGATGAGATACCAATAGTAAGGAATTATCCCGAAGTATTTCCAGATAGATACAGAGTTTCCCCCAAGAGAGATAGAGTTTTCCATAGAATTGCTTCAGGCAGGTCCCATATCCATAGCCCCATCAGGATGTCCCCATTAGAGTTGACGAGTTGAAAGCTCAATTGGGGATTTATTGGAGAAAAAGTTTGTCAGGCCTAGTGCATCACCTTGGGGAGCCCCTGTGTTGTTTGTGAAGAAAAGGATGGGAGTATGAGGATGTGTGTTGACTATAGGCAATTGAATAAAGTGACAGTGAAGAACAAATACCCTTTGCCTAGGATAGATGACTTGATGGACCAGCTTAAAGGTGCAGCAGTGTTTTCTAAGATTGATTTGAGGTAAGGTTACCACAGATTAGAGTAAGAGATGAAGATATACCAAAAACGGCCTTTCGCACTCAATACGCCATTTTGAGTTTGCAGTAATGTCCTTTGGATTAACCAATGCTCCAACAATTTTTATGGATTACATGAATAGGATCTTTAGACCCTATTTAATCAGTTCGTGGTTGTCTTCATAGATGATATTCTCATCTACTCTAAGACCCACGAGGAGCATGAATGCCACCTAACCATAGTCCTGGAAATCCTGAAGGAAAAGAAACTATATGCCAAGCTTTCTAAGTGTGAATTCTGGTTGGATGAGGTGAAATTTTTAGGGCATGTAGTGTCTAAGAGAATTGCTAGATCCTAGTAAGGTTGAAACGGTCGTAATGGGAAAGACCAACCACGGTAACTGAAGTAAGGAGCTTTTGGGTTTAGCGGGTTGTTACCGTCGGTTTATCAAGGGATTTTCCAGATTTCCCTACCTCTGACCAAGCTGACTAGGAAGAACACCTTTTTCATGGACCAGGAGTGTGAAAAGAGCTTTCAAGAGCTAAAACACAAGCTAACCTCAACCCCTATTTTGGTATTCCCGACCCCAATGTGCCTTTCGAAGTATCCTGTGATGCTTAAGGAAGGGTTTGGGTTGTGTACCTGATGCAAGATAGGCAAGTGGTGGCCTATGCGTCGAGGCAACTCAAGCCACATGAGGCAAATTACCCTACCCATGACCTTGAATTAGCCGCCATCGTGTTTGCTCGAAGATTTGGAGACACCATTTATATGGCGTTAAGTTTGAGGTGTTCTCCGATCACAAGAGTTTGAAATATCTCTTTGATAAAAAAAGCTAAACATGAGGCAAAGAAGGTGGATGGAGTTCTTAAAAGATTATGATTTTGGGTTAAACTATCATCCAGGCAAAGCTAACGTTGTAGCCGATGCCCTAAGTAGGAAATCCTTACAAGTATCCCATTTGATGGTGAAGGAGGTTGAGTTAATTGAAGGTTTAGAGCCTAAACCTAGGGATGACCTTGACCACTAAGGGCATAAGAGCTTGCCATCTTAGTGTGACGAGTGAATTCAAGGAAAGAATTGCTCAAGCCCAAAGGGAAGATACGGAATTTCAAGAAACCTTGGAGGTAAGAGCTAATAAGTTGAAGGGTTTTACCCAAGGGAATGATAGTTTGTGGAGGTTTGAAGGTCGTATTTGTGTACCTGCTAGTGGTGACCTTGAAAGGATATTTTGGAAGAAGCCCATAAGAGTCATTTCACCTTCATCCTGGTGCCACCAAGATGTATCAAGATTGAAGAAGATGTTCTGGTGGCCTGGATTGAAGAAGGATGTGTGCACATGGGTGAATATGTGCTTGGTGTGTCAAAAGGTGAAGATTGAGCACCAAAGACCTGGAATGTTGCAACCCCTACCAATCCCCGAGTGGAAGTGGAATAGTATCTCCATGGATTTTGTAACTCGATTCCAGAACCCAAGCGAATCATGACGCCATTTGGGTAATAGTGGATCGGTTGACTAAGTCAGCCCACTTTTTACCTATTAAGGTGACTTATTCCTTGGATAGGTTAACGAGTATATCAGGAGATAGTAATTACATGGATCCGTCGACGATAATTCGGATCGGGACGATTCGTCACGATTTTGGGGAGCTTTTCAAAGGCGTTTGGTTAGAAGTCTGTGACACGGCTTATCACCCAAATGGACGGTCGATCTGAAAGAACTATCCAAACTTTGGAGGATATGTTAAGGGCATGTGTTTTAGATCAAAGAGGGAGTTGGGATAAGTACCATTGATTGAATTTGCATATAACAACAGTTATCATGCAAGTATCGGTATGGCACCATACGAGGCCCTCTATGGACGGAAGTGTCAATCACCTCTATGTTGGTATGACCAGAAGAGCAAAGTCTACTTGAACGGATATTGTGAGGGAAACGACGGAACAAATCAAGAGGGATAAGATTCTCATTCTCAAAGTCGCAGAAAAACTATGCGGACAAGTGGCGAAAACCGCTAGATTTTCAGAAGGGGACCATGTGTTCCTAGAATCACCCCCACCATAGGCATAGGCCGAGCAATGAAAGTAAAGAAATTGAGCCCAGATTTCTTAGTCTGTTTGAAATCCTTAGCAAAATAGGTCTATCACCTCCGTATAGCACTACCCAAGTTCTCTAACCTTCATGATGTTTTCATGTCTCCTAGTTAAGGAAATATTCTGACCCAAGTCATGTACTAGATCCAGAACATGTATAATTAAGAGATGACCTAACGTTTAACTTACCACCCACGAGAATCGTTGACCGGAATTAAGCATTAAGGAACAAGGTCTTACCCCTAGTTAAAGTAGCATGGGGACGAGGTGAAACGAAAGTTACATGGGAGCTGGAATCAGATATGCAAGCACGTATCCAAAGCTATCTAAGGTAACGATTTTGAGGGCAAAATTCTTTTAAGGAGGGGAGTAATGTAACGCCCAATTTTCGTAATTTTTCCTGTCATTAGGAATTAAATACATAGGTAAATATTATATAAAATTTGAGACCAAACAATTCTTAATAAAGGAATATAACGTTAGAAGAGAAGTTAGGAGCAATTCGTCCAAGTATCAAAACCCAATTTCTGTACGTGTAAAATGACCAAAATGCCCTGAGGTTATTTTACTCAAAATGAGGATTGTGGGCCCCACCCATCCTCAAGGGGATGTTTTGATGTTAATAAGGGATTGTTTGTGTTATGTGTGTTAATAGAGGAGAAGAATCCTAATTTTGAGCTCACGCGCGAAATGACCAAAACGCCCTTGCGCTGTTTAACTCAATTACCAATTGTAACATCCTCCCAATTACAACCCCATTCTTAAGCTATGATATCGTACTAGAGAGTTGTTACTTGTTAATTAGCGATTCTCTTAATTCTCTATAGCAAGCTCGAATTTGCGTACGGATAACTAAGCGTAATTCTATTAAAACATATTACAAGTAAACATCAAGTTTATTAAACATCCAACTAAAATACATAAGGAAGCTCCTCTATGAGCTTTAGTACATATATCTCTTCTAATACATTACATACATACTCATTTCACTAAGTACAGATGAACACAAATCCTATTCTCTCAATCCTAAACTCCTTTGCATAGCGCATCCTCATCCCCTGGCTTAACCTAAAGGCGAACGGAAACAAACACATAGGGTGAGAATTTTAAAATCCTCATAGGGCAACTCCCCAATCACAATCATAATGTCATCGTCATCGCCCCAACTTCAATTTATCAAAAGCTGTAGATCAGGCAATATATTCTAAAGATTCATTTTAAGGTTCCAAAATCATCCTTCCAAAGTGGGTAGCTTTTAACAATCAATCAGTTCGTATACATATATCTAAAGCCCAAACACATAGTAAGTAAATCTACTTAAAGGATTTCATATGATATGGATGATGCATGTGTCGAATACAATAAAGTTATCTCAAAGTGATCTGGTTTTCATCATGGCCATAGAAAGCCAATTAGTGCATTTTCTCTTTTCATTGACATAGGAAAGACTTAGTTTACCAACGGGTAATTTAGTGGACAATTCCACAATAGATCCATTTATACCCAACGGGTATTTATGGTGGATTACACCACACAAGGGAAATAAAGCCTTGTAAGGACTGAGCTAATTCCTATACGTGGTCATCAACTTCATTTTTTCCATTTTCGAATCCATCCAGATCTATTCCTAGCGGATACGTCTCCGACTCAAAATAAATTTTGGAAGTTACTACTTTCGCCTTCCCTCATTCAATCTAAGTCTTGTTTCTATTTTTGTCCATATGTCAGAACATGCACAATTTAAATTTATACATCCTCATAATGGCATCATATACTTTTCTCTTTTCTCAAATGCATACATAGGCCACATATAGGCAATCATTCACAATGAAATTCTCATTCTTTCTCATACTTCAATCTTTAAAATCCATAGCATGCATTTACATGTCATAAGTCACATGACCAAACACTTAATATTAAATACTCATGTCATACTAGAAGCCAAAGTGCCATTACATTCTCAATTCAAAGCATTGTTCCATTCCCAGCACAATGGGCAGTTTTCACCCCATTGTGGCACAATTGTTTTGCTCATCCAAAAATCAATTTAGAGGTTATAAAATTCTCTAAGACACTTCAATGTGTCTCAGAGACCTGTAAAAATTTCAAGACAATCAGAGCTCTATAGCTACCTCAGTAAAATGTACTAATTTAGTGGTCAGGGGTCACCAATTCCCAGACAGAACCGAGTTCCCCTAATTTTTAACCTCAGCAAATGATTGAATTAATTCACAATAAAATTCACAGTGACACTTCAATATATTAATAACTTGGTGTAAAAATTTCAAGAGTTAGTTCAATCATTTGCTATGGTAATAAATTCAGAAACGTTTACTACTTCAGTCTGAACAATCAGGACAGGATCTGCCTCATTTCAGTTTCTGATTTTTCTGAGGCATCAAAACTTAAAACTAACACCTAAAAAAATTCATGTAGTTATTTTAAGGTGCTGAATCCAACATATAATTTTTTATAGCTCATGAAAGCACCCAAAAATATTCCAAAAATTTAGTGAACAACTGCAACATCAGGAAAATAGAATTTCCAGCAACTTAGTCCAAACTTACTTTGATAAAACCCATTTTCTAACACCATCCAAACACACCAACAAAATTCACACATCAATATCAACATCATATTAGTCAATACAACCAAAATTTTTGGACATATCTCAACCCAAAACAGATTGGAAAAAATTTGACAAGAAAGGCAAAACATACTTTGGCAGCTTAGTGGATCTTTGGCTTCAAGATAATCCAAGCTGGAATCCTTCCACTCCAAAGCCCCCAAACCAACTTCAAACCCTTCTTAAATCAGTGAGGTGTGAGGTACAAGACAAGGTTTTGATAAGGAATGGAAATTTGTTAGGTTAGATTGGTAAGAATTAGGTGTAGAACATGTTTTGTGAAGAGATCTGAGGTTTTATCAAGTTTAGGCTAGGGTTTATGAAGCTCCAAGTTTGTTAATGGAGTTTGAGAGGAAGAACAATGGAGGAGAGCTTCTTGGAGTGTGCTGGACGAAATTTTTGATGAAGGAAATGATAAGATATTGATTTTATGAGTTTACGACAAATTGCATAATAATTTCAAGTACAAAATGTTTTATTTTCTTAAAGATAAGTCTAGTAATTTTTGTAAGCATCCTATTGGTTGCAATAAAGTAGTAATGGTGTGGCTTCTTAGCCACACACTTGTCTAGTTAAGTGGCAAACTTTCATTGAAAGTTTCACCTGAGAGATGGAGAACACACGGAAATCTCACGAACGGGTAAACACGTACCGATTAACCGATATTGCCCGAAAATTAATTTTAAGTATAAAATTATCATTCCCACCTATTTCTAACCTTATTCCATGTTTTCCTAATTTTGGGACCTCGGAGCACCAATTTTAGGTTTTCAGTTCAGGGGGCAGGTGGGGCCCGGCAGGTTACTATTCATGCCGAATTTTTTTTTTTTAAACGTTTGTTGGGCCACCCTCATCGTTGTTAAACTATTATATTTTTAAAATTACGACTAACAAAACTCAAATTAATTTTTAAGTAATTTTCGGTGTGGCACAAGCTAAGACCAAAACCTCACTAAAATGTGTTAAAAGGTGTTTTTAAGCCATGATTAACCATTGGTTAAGCTTTGAGTAGTCTGGGCAATTTTTAAGTAAAATGACCGTTTTGCCCTGTCTTTGTCCAAGTTTTGCAAATTTTGAGATTTTTGATTCGTTAACAAACCTAAGCAATATTAGGCTCAAATTAAAGCTTATTAAATTCTAATTATTAATCTAGAGTCAAAATTATTTATTTAAATTGATTAGAACCTAAAATTGCTTTAAAACACTCAAATTGCTTACTAATTCACCTAAGCCCTTAACCGTAAATTCTTAAATTGCATGAATACCTTGCCTACACCTAAATAATACATGGAACACACAAATTTCTCCTCCTTGGGCTGTAATGGACGAAATTATTGATGCCATTATGCATCAAAATAATTGCCCAAAGATACACTAAAACAAAATGCCAAAAATTCCTAAAACATGGCATAAAACATGCCTTAAACAAGGAATGATTTTCCTCCCTTTGTTCCCATGAAAATCCATCAGCCTTCCTCCTTCATTTGTCCATTTATGAGCTTCAAAATCTCTATAAATAGGCATGCTTGAAGAGTGTTAGAAGCCTTTGATCATAACTTACACAATTCTAGTTTTTAGAAGCACCAAAAGCTTTCTTTCTTCCTCCTCCTTGGCCGAATTCTCTTCAGTTTCAAAGAGATTTTCTTCCATTTCACTCAAAGAAACCAAGTTCTCTTTTTCCTTCAAATCAGATTATGTAGGGAGTTGTTTTTAAGTTTATTTCTATGTTTTGCTAAGTGTTGTTCTTGGTTCAAAATGATGATTTCATGGATTTTCTCTAGTTTTTCCATTTGGTTTTCTTCTTCCTTTTCTTTAACCAATTCGGCCATATGGCCTAGGTGGGACTAAGATGATGGCTTGATGATGAGGACCTTGAAGGTGGGTTGTGAATCCATCACAAGTTAGGCCTCTAAAGCTTGAAAGTTCCACTTGATGCAAAACTTTAAAGAATGATGTTTTTATGATGATTTTATGATCTTGAGTTTAGAATTTGAAAGATGTATTTCTCACTTTGTCTTGTTAAGATATATATATTGAATTTGTATTTCTATAAAGTCTTGAAGGAGCTCTAGTAAAGAAATCAAATGAACTTGCATCCATGTTTAAGTTTATGCCTTGCATAATCATGTTTATTTTCTATGTCATCACTAAAATTTCAAGAATGAATAAATGGACTTGCATACTCATGTTTAAATTTCCAAGTTTGCATTTCATGTTTATATTTCATGTTGTCACTTAATCTCTAAAGATAATAAAGAAGTTGCATCTCATATTTATTTCATGTCTCACTTTATTTTATAATGGCTAAAAGAATCAACACATGACATGTTTATTTTTATGTCATCACCTAAAGATCCTAGAGCTCAAAGACTTACCCAAGTATCACAAGCAAAGAAATAAGATTATTGGAGTTAAAAAATTGATTCTTTAAGAAGTCTTGAGATTGGAGCTTAAAAAGATGTAATAATAATTCTCTTCTCCCTTCAGGTCCAGTGCGGATTCCGGGCGGTAAAACCTTGCACATTCCTGCTATACCCCATATAGTCTAATAATGTTCTTAAGGCTTATAATTGATGGTAATAAATCCCTTAGATGCATAAGTAATTAGTTTGATAATTAAGGTTACCCAATTTTAGAGTTCGGTTATTTAGGAGCTACTATGAAAATTTTAGATGACATCTTTTGATGCTTTGGATGTCAATTTATATGATGATGTAATGCCTCCTGAGAATTTGATATTATTGAATGATTTCATGGCTTGCATGTTATAATTGCTATTGCAAACAATGAGAATGTTCATGCATCTTGATGATTATGATATGACATGCTAAGACTTAATGGTGACTTAAACTCATGAGGAAATGATCCTTTGGATCCATCAGACTATAGGTGGTGAAAAGGTGATCATGAGAAAATGATCCTTTAAGCCCATCAACTTGAGGTGGTGAAAAGGTGATTCTTGCCCCTTAGCCCGTTCTCAAAAGGGTAGAGTTGAGATTTTAACTTATCAAAAGGGATAAGAAATGCTAGTGACGACTAGTAAGGTATGAGCTCATAACCTAGATTACTCCAAAAAGGGTGGAGTATAGGGTGGCCCCAAGGAAAATAATGATGATGATGACAAGATTTTAAGTCACCTAGGACACTAAAGGAATGAAATATGTGCACCATGTCTTGTGCATAGCTATTATGGTATGATGTTCTTCTATGCATAGCATTTTATGATATGATGATGAGAAATATGATGTTCTTCTATGCATAGTATTTATGATATGATGATGAAGAATACGATGTGTTGATAAAAGGAAAAGTTCATTATAAACATGACATGCTAAGTTTATGATGCATTATAAGACGCATGATTAAAGGACGATCGGTAAAGTATATTTTCGAACTTAATAAATCAATCTTAGTATGCTCACTATTTCATAATAACCCAGAGATTCCTGGGGACGATGATGATGACACAATGCATCATGAGGTGAGTACCCTCCTGAGATTCTTTTTATAAGTTTCTCACCCTCTATTTTTCTTTCCATCTCGTCTTCAAAACGAGAAGGAAGCATTCGTGAATCACATTGAGGCTGTAAGGGTAGGTGAACTTGATCCTGCTAGTTTCACTAGTATATTTCATATATCTATCCCTATCCCTGGAGTGTTATTACTAGGTGCCATAATGGATGTCCTTCCATCCATATATTATTTATGTTTTGTTAGATTGCCTACACTTAGTCTTATTCTCTTGGTAGGCAAAATATCTATATGATATGTAATTATGGATGCTGTATGATGGAGCCAATATATTATGATGTGATGTTTGTAAATTCCTATGTGTCTTTTAAATTTTGCTAAATCATTCACGTTAGCGCTCACGTTTTCAATTATGTTTAAAAAAAAATGGCTCGTAATTTCACTAAGTATTTTCAAAGCATGATTAAGGAACTGAAGCAAAGAGTAAAGTCTAGTAATTAATCAGAATGCCTAGGTGTATTGGGTTAATTATTAGGGTGTAGGTTTCCTTACTACCTCTCACAAGGGAGAAAGGCAGAGTTCAGAGCAAGAGTCATTATATCACCAAATCAATATTGGATTCAATTCAGCATGTTGGTAGAAAAGTAGCAAGATTTATTTTGCATATCAAACAACCAATTCAGACGCTATAAAAATTCTCCAAGACACAATGTGTTCACAAGGTTCTATAAAATTTTCAGAACAGAATAACTCTCTAACTATATTAATAAAATTAGGCAAATTTGCTTCGTAGAGACCACTTTGTCTTAGCTCAAAACTAGAAATTCATAATTTTTAACCCTAACAAATGACTGAAATAAATTAGAATAAAAATTATGGTTGAACTTCAAGATGTTTGCAACACTCTATAAAAATTTCAAAAGAAAAATCAATAATTTTCTATGGTAAAAAAATTTGCAAAATTCATAGCTTCAAGTCCAATATTAAGGGCAGCACAAACATAGGCTCAGTTCATGATTTTTTAGGCATTAAAAGTCCAAAACAAAGTTCAAGAAAATTCGTGGAACTAGCTTAGACATATAATTTTTATAGCTCATAAAATTACCTACAAATCCATTAGAAAATTCTTGATCGTCCCACATCCTATAAGAATAAAAATTTCAGCAAGGTAGTGCAACACTCCTTTTGACACAAATGATTTTTCCTCAACACCAAACTACTCCACCTATGCATTAGAGGTATCTTGTTAGATTTTGTTCAGAATAACAAAGACATATCTTGTAGAATTTTGAACGGTGCATGATAAGTTAGCTCGGCCAGGCAACATTAGCTTAACGGAGGTAGCAATAGAGCTTAGCATGCTAGAGATAATGCTTGGCATTTGAGAATATCAAAGTTAATTTGATAAAAATCCTTCATATTCCAATTGTTAGTATAAGAATAACATATGTCCAATACTGAAAATTTATGACATTGTCATTGATTGAGATAAGTTGGATCATATGTTGAGTGAATGTGGATAACCATGGTTAGTAGGCCAAGCTAGATATTGAATTCCTATGAACACACACACAGAAGTAACCATGCCAAAATCTATTGTAATGGTTGTGTGCATTACTTGCTTATCAATGAAAGTGCATGGGTTCAAGTCCTGTGTCTTGCACTTTGTTCCATTTTATGCACTACTTCCTTTTTTTGTGTTTGTGATGGGCGCGGGCCAAGCTCTAGGAAACCTAGTTCTTTTCTTTTCCTTTGTAGGTGCGCCGTTTCAGCCCTCCAGCATCCATGGAGGGCTATTCGAAAGGGCATACTTGGCCTCTTTATGATAGCAGAGCATTGACGGCTTTGAGGTATAGTTGGTGGCCTCAGTGCTATTGTCTTGCTATGAACCATGGTCTCAAGGATTGGTAGTGAGCTTCAAAGGGTGAGACAGCGGCGTGATTGGGATGTCCCCGCGGTTTCATGGTGGTTGTAAGGCTTCCTGCACTCAGGCTACTGGAGAAATTCGATCGGCATTCACCGAGAAGGTAGTGGGTCACGGGTTTGTGTTTTCTTGTTGCCAATGTCAGCTTCATTGTGTGACCATGTTAGTGCTTCCCTAAGACAAAAGTTTTGCACAAAAATTAAAGAGAGAAATATAGTTATTAGAAAATCAGATGAATAAGTATACAATTTGGGGTTTGTGTTTAAAGCATAATGCACTACCAATTTGTTGGAGAAGGAAGTGGTGGAATGGTTGGTCAATGCTCCTGGCACAGTTTGGTCATGTTTCCAATAACATAATGTATGTGGAATTATGCTACTAGTTCCTAACTTCATGTGATTTCTATCAACCAAAACAAGAGGGATAGTTTCAAATCATCATTAATAACTATGTGCCTATTATTTGTTGCCATTGATCTGTTAACCATGATGAACATCATGGTATATGCTCAACATATATATATATATATATATATATATATATGTTTTATTGTTTGAAAAGAATGGATTGTGTGGAATTCAATGTTAAAACCCTCATTTGAGAAAGTGCTTCTGCAGAAATTATTTGGGTTTTGAGTTAGAAAGTTGGTGTTTTTGGATGAAGAAAACACAAGAAATCTCCATTGAATTTTCAATGGTAATGCGCAAAAGGTTTTTATTCGTTTTGAAAAAAGGGTGTATCTCACATAATAAACCAATGTGCAGAGTCCTGCTTAATGTAATTCAGTGATATGAATAAACAAGAATAATGGTAAGATATCACCTAGGATTTTGAAGTAATTGATAGTAAAGAGATACTTTGGTAAGGGTTTGTTCCCTGTAGTGATGATTTTTAGTTCAGAGCTCATCTCCAGACCTTGATAGGGTAGGCTTGTTTACCGGCCCCATGGTGGGCACCAATGTTCTTGCCTAGAAATGCGATAACGGTGCAAGTAACTCCAACATTCATGAGGCGGGGAATGAGGTACATGCAAGACACTGACACTCAAGTTAGTGAATGAATGGGGCTTAGAGTAAGTAAAATAATAGCATGTAACAAGCTTGTGATACCTTAGGGCGTTGACCCCTTATATAGTATGAGGTGAATCCATGATAAGTTCAAGAGATAATCTACCTGAATGGGGAGATATTCTTGGATTTAGTATATATTAGATATATTTCATTTGTAGGAGATATAATATAATATATGAGATATGATGTAATAATAATAAGAGATTCTCTGAGTTAATAGGGGATCTCATATAATCATGTCAATCTAGGAGATATCATAGGCTAAATCAGTGGACAATCTCTAGGAGCCACTATGCTATGTGGGCAAGTTGTGGGACCCCTTGGAAAAGTCCTCTAAGATTGGGCTAAGGTCTGAGACCCATATTTCTAGTATAGTACAATACACACACACACACACACACACACATGTGTAAGTCATGATATACTTATGCCTTCAATAATTTATATGTATAAAATTTCATCAATCCAATAGTTGAATTCAAAGTTCTTACTACTAAATCAAATATATCAAATTTCATAAGTTTGACAATGATTTGACATTTCATCATTATGAATGTACGTATTGTAGGTGTTTTGATGATATCAAAAGAATGACCTTGAATTGCAAAACAAAGTATGGAGTCCAAATTGATAAGTTCAAGTTGTAGAGAGCAAGTTCAAAGTACTAGGAAATAAGTTATATCAAGAGTTAGATTATTATTGATGTAAAAAGGTTTTCAATTGGGTAAGTTCTTTTGGCATAAATTTTTTATAAACTCTTAATTGAAGTTTGAAAATTGTTTTCATAAATTTTTTCATCATATTTTACTTAAAATATGTAATTAATTATTACAGGAGTAAGATTTGGAAAGCTAATCATTTAAACATGTTTACAAATCAAAACTATGTTTTCTAGGCATGTTTACATAAGTGCTCATTAATTCCCTTTGAAACCTTTCTTAGTTCTTCAAGTTGTATTCTCCATTCATATATATACTTTCTTATTTGGGTGACACATACCATTTTAAAGAATGCTAGAATTCCAAAGGCTCATATTCAGAAATTGCGTTACTTGATTTAGTCATAGAGTCATTGCTTTGAATGGGTTGGAACCTTTTCTCTTTTTTAAGTTAATTTTTAAGAACTAAGATTATTGTCCAATTAAGTTAAGTTGATGTTCTACATAAATTCAATTCCAAAATAACTTGTTTACAAGTTCAGCTATAAATTTTCTAGAACTAATTATTTTCTCTATTGGACTAGCAATATGCGTCTAAGACCTAAACAATCCTTGGAGAACTGGACAAGAGGCTACAAGATCACCCATATATGTGGCATAATGACCCATTAGAGACTCTCCACTAATTTAGTTTGTTATATTTCCTAGATTGCCTTACAGATAGCATGAGATCTCTTATATATTACCCAATGGAATCTCATATATAAGATCATATCTTCTGCTAAATACATAATATATCCGATATCTACTAAATTCAAGGAATATCTTCCCTATTCAAGGAAGATCAACTCCTAATTTATCATGGGGACACTTTACTCCATAAAAAGGGGCTCAACACCCCGATAATACAACCTTAATAGACTACTCTTTTATCACTCTATGCCTCATTTATTTACTAACTTAAGTATTGGTGCGTCACATGGACAATTGGAGGAACTTGCACCCTTGCTTCAGGAGGAACTTGCACCCTTGTTGCCACTTTTAGGTAAGGAAATTGCACTGAGCTGAAGCTGGTAAACAACCACCTCACCATGGTCAAAGAGCTAGACGTTGATAGTTTACCATAATAGGAAACAAATCCTTATAAGAGCATTCTCTATTGTGATAAATCAATTAAAGGCGAATCTCACCATGATTCTCTCACATTCAAAGCTAAATCGCGTATAATTTTTTTGGACATTAACTTGATTTGATTACACTTGAAGTTTCCATTCACATTTTTTAAATTGGTCAATGCAATGCTTGCCAATACAAATTTCCAAGATATACCATACTATTTATTATGAACAATGGCAACAATTAACAACTTTATCAAGTGAAATTGGCAATGTCCATAGCTTTATTGATTTCCAATTCCAAGTAAAATTGTGTTATAGGAATCACTAGGCTCAATCACCAACACCAAGATAGCCACTATGCCCCCTCCTTCTCTGACAAAAAGGTGGTGTCACCTTCTCCTATGGTGACCCGAATGGAGGGCACCACGAAGCCACACTACATGATAAATAGCAATGGTGGCACCAAGTACCATAAACAATACGCTTGCTTTCTAGCCATGACATGTAACACCCTAATATTTAACCTAACATGTAGGACGTATTAAGATTAATTATTAGTTATTACTTCCTTTTAGAACTCATTTGTGAAATTACTTAGCGAAAATAGGTAAAATTTTTTTGAAATGGAATTTGTAAAACAATGCGAGCCTTCGCATACCATATAAAAGAAACGTAAAGTGGAAGGACAAATAAATCATGCAAGGCAAAAGCAATAAGGGACACCTCAATCATAAAAACATCCATCATAATATTAATCATAATAGTTTAGTACATCATTACTGGAACATAAAGGAAAGCATAAAGTCATACCCATATAAGTGGGTAGAGCTTGCAGTATAGAAACATAAAATACACGAAACATAGCAGACATACAACAACTAATACATGGAAAAACCCTTACAAGATGCTATTAGCTAAAGGCCCCTCCTCTAAAAGCCTCCTGAAGACGCTACTCCTTGGACGGGGAGATGTAACCGCAGACTGCGGAAGCTCTCGGATGTGGCCCAACGGAGGGGGCGTGGGCATGCGGTGGCGGAGCAATGTGGCCTCCTCGTGAGGTGCCTCTCGGCTGCGTCACGCCTCATAGGCCTCGCCAAGGGTGTCCTGCTCCCCTACCGTCGGCCAAGGGCACGAAGGGCGGAATCCTCCGAATAGGATCAGGGGAGTCCTCGACAAGTCCCTCCGCGGAGCGTATGAGGGGCACGTCTCCGAATAGTCACGCACTGCTGAAGGTGATGGTCGGACAACTTCTACTCGTACGGGTCGCATCCTCTCAAAAATCAAATCATCGCCAAAGGGAGAGGTCGGGGTGAAGCAAAAGCTAGAAGGGAAAAGGAAACGGATGTCCATGTATGCAAAAATGCACGCACACGACCCTGAAATGGTAAGTTGGTGATCCGATCGTGCAGCTCCCACACGGGCGCATCAACAAAAATTACAAATGACACATCATTCTGAAGACGTAACGGAAAAAGAAACGAGAGAGGGTGAGAATCTTGCTAAAGAATCTCGTAGGGAAACCTCTATCCTAGTGTCATCGTTTCCATCCCAGGAACCTTGGGTTTATTATAAAAAGGTTAAACATGCAAAGGTTCATTATGAGGATTTTATAAAGATAATTATCCAAGGTCCGTGTCTTTTATGATGAATCTTAATGCATGTATGCATAGTAGAACATGAATGCATGGCAATACTTTAGGCAAACCAAACAATAATTAATCATCATATAAGTGGCATGTAACTTCTCATGAACAACATTTCCTTCTTCTCAAACTTGTGACATTAAGTATCATAATAGTAACCATACCCTAAAACTAGGCTATGAGCTCATACCTTAACTAGTCGTCACTAGTTCTTACTTATCCTCTTGATAAGCGAATCATAATCATAATTATAATCATAATAATCCCGAACTCCTGGAGTACGGGTAGGGGGCTAAGGATCACCCATCATGAGACTTTTTCCTTCTTCGAAACGCATTGGACTTGGTTAAAGCCAACGACTTGTCCGCTTTGGAGGCTTGATGTCGATGCCTCACGGTTTTACTTTCTCCTCAGGGTGGCAGAGAAGTACGTCTCGACATGTCACATTAAACATCTTATTTTCAAAACTTTCTTAAGTCCCTTAAATTTGATGGAAATTTGGGGCATAAGAATTAACTCGAATTTCCTCAAATTTTATGCTACATAACTCACATAATGCATGTTGTCTCTTAAATTACTCAATCAAATAAACCTTTCAATCACAAAAACATACTTTCCCTGATTCATTTGTATCACATAGTCTCATGCATTATGCCCACAATATACCAAAATCATCATCACAACACACCATGAATCCTCATGTTCTCATACTCATGACATTAACACATTCATACACAACACAGGCATACTCGCTGTCTCATTCTCACATCACACTTCCTATCTCATATTGTTTTATGCTTTGGCCCTTACGGGTCTTAAACTTATGTTCTAATTATTCTAATACCCATATTACATCTTTATTACACCCAAGAGATCATCACTTATAATTCTCACTAAGATTTAGGCTTACTAACAATTCCAAACAGCACTATACATTTTGGGCAGAAAAATTCTTATATGATTACGGGTTCTAAATTTGTTTTTAGACCTTTTTTAAGTTCCGTCTTCGCCTACGGCTCTATAATTAACTCCTAAACCAATTATGAGGGATTCCTACACATATCCACTAATTATAAACCATTTTCTTTAAGTCCAATTATGCTGAACAGAATTACAAGTTTGTGCATTCTAAGTGTTCTAGAATTCACATTTTAAGCCCTTTTAGTTACTTATTCTTTTCTAACTTCCCTAAATCAATCCTTGCTTCACTCAAACATAATTTTACACATTTTAACACCATAAAACAGAATTTATACAGTGGCCAAACATGAAGGGCAGAACCGAAATGTAAAGCCCATAAAATCATATAATCTCATGAACTAAAATGCATATAAGTTGCTAGTTTTCTCTTGGAATCATTTTAGGAACTCAAAACTCTTTTAGAAACCAATTTATCTCATTGAAATCCTTAAAATCCAAGTAAGGTCAGTAGCTAAATTATTTTAATCATAAAGAGATTTAAAACTTAAAACTATGTTCATAAGGTTCCTTAAAACACCTAAGCTTAGAAAAATTCCAAGACATAAGCTATGGACACTTATGATTGATGAACTCATCACAAGTCCATCATCATCATCACAAGGCCGAAATGGCATCCTTGAAATCTCCATTTTCTAAAACTTTATGCAAGATACTTGGGCAAGTCTTTGAGCTCTAGGAGGTTTAAGTGATGGCATAAACTTAAACATGATATGCACTCATTTTATTCTTCATTAGAAAGTAAAGTGAGAGCATAAAATAAATATGAGATGCAACCTTATTATTATCTTTAAAGATTAAGTGATGACTTGAAATATAAACATGAAATGCAAGCTTGAAATTTAAACATGATAATGCAAGTCCATTTAATTATTCTTGAGAGTTTAGTGATGGCATTAAAATAAACATGCTATGCAAGGCATAAACTTAAACATGTGTGCAACCCATTTTATCTTAGCTAGAGCTCTTACAAGACTTTAAAGGAACATCACAACCTTAACCCATTATGCATCTTAACAACATAAAGTGAGCTTTAGAGTTCTTGGCATCAAGACTTCAAGGAAGCCTTTGATTTTGAACTTCATCATCAAGCTCAAGAAAATGGACACAAAGCTCAACACTTATCTAAACAAAATACAAAGAACTAAGTCATATTCTTTATTTTATTGCTCATGGGCTTCAATCTAGAGTAAAACTCTTAGAACGGCCGACCAACTTTAAGGTTGGCAAGGGTAAGCTTAGAGCTCTTTGAAATCATAGGATTAATTTTCTTTAACAAAACTTTTGTGATCTACTCAACATTTTTAGCAAACTTTGTTCAAACAAAGGAAAAGGAAACCGAAATCTTTAAAGGAAAAGGAGAAGGAAACCGAAATCATTCAAGGGAAAAAGAAAAAGGAACGAAAAATGAAACCAAGGAAAAGAAAGAAACACAAGCATGTATGGTCCAAGACCAAGTTGTTTCAAGCTTTAGAGGTTTCTCACATGACAACAACAAGCCATTATCTTGAAACCTCATCATCAAGCTAAAGTCCTTCTCATAAAAAGGCCTCATGGCCGAAATGAAAAGAGAAAGGAAAAGAGTTTTGAACCAAGAGAAAACTAGAACTTTTCTTGAAGAAAACAAGTAAAAACTTTAAAACAAAACCCTACCTAAGGAAGTCTTTGAAATGGAAGAAAGAAAGCTTGATTCTTGAAGAGTTAGAAGACAAAATCTTCTCTTGGAAGTGAAGATGGATTCGGCCAAGGAGGATGCTCAAGGAAGATGATTTTTCCTTGAGTTTCTAAGCTTGAGAATGGAAAGTTTAAGTGTTTAAGAGATGGTTTGAGGTGAGGGAGTGGTGGTTCAAGGTTGTTTGTGGTGGTTTGTGGTGGTGGAAAGGTTCTTTGAGGGAAGAAGAAGATGAACAAGATGAAGAGAAATTTGAGAGAAAAAGAAGAAATGCAAGACAACTAAACTTAGCAAATGATCTAAAGTGTAGCAAGGTTCTTCAAGGCTTGGTATTTATAGAAATTTTGCACAATGGTGGCTGATTGGGGGGAGGCCGACGGCCTTGCTTGGTATTTGGGGAGGAAAATATCTACAAGGTATGGCTTTGAGTATGGTTCAAGCATGGTTAAGTATGGGCACAAGTATGGCAAGGCATGGTCTTTGAGTGAAAAAGAATTCAACATGTGACACTTTTCTTAGGCCATGCATTCGGCCAAATTGGGCAGCAAAGGGGAGGATTAATTTGCTCATGTAATTGTGGTTTAGTGATGTGTTTAGGTGTTTCTTTGATTAAGGTTTTGGTTAGGAGTTGTAAGAAAGTGTTTAGGTGAGGTAATTGGCTAATTAAGAATGTCAAGACTTGATTAGGAGTGGTCATGGATTAACAAATTAAATTCATTTTCTTAGTCAAATGAGGTATGGCACAATTCCTTAATTTAAGGAATTGGAGAGAATACTATTCAAGATTCCATGACTAGGAATCTTGAATTAAAGAATGCAATTAGAGTTTAACTAAGCAATCTTAGGTTCTAATTAACCTTAATAAATCATTTTGACTCTAGATTAATTATCAAAATAAATTAATCTTCGATTAGAGCCTAATATTGCTTAGGTTTGCTTAATCACGTCATTAGGCTCACTGTACACTGTTCTAGGGGCAAAATGGTAATTTTTTACTAAAACTGCCCGGGACCTCCCGGCAGACTAATATCAAATACCACTCAAAAACATCATTCCAAACTTCCTGGAAAAGTTCCAGGTTCAAACGACACCTTTTACCCATGTAAACAAAGCAGGGTATTTTGGTCATTTTGAGCCAAAAGTTCGACAACGATTTTCACCTTGGATATCAAACATAACAAATATAATCCCCTTCAAACATTGAGTTGACCCTGAGAGATAGGTCAATTTCCTGAAATTCAGGATAAAATGACCTCAAGGGCATTTTGGTCATTGTACTAACGGAGGAAATCGGGGCATTACATGACATCCTTTGCATTGCAAAACTTGGGAAAACCGACAACGACGCTACCACTACTCCATGCCTCTACTACCAGCAGACCTAAGCATTGTCGTAGTTAGAAGACCCAAGTTGCAAATTTCCGACAGTATGCCTCGTGATCCAACAACCTCCTCGTTCTCAGCGATAAAACTGTCTTCTTCGTAAAGCACCAACCTTCTCATTCGCCACCACCAACCCACGTGACGATGTTGATTTCCACATAGGCTGCCTGCTAACTAGAACTCATCCTCGTCTAATAATCATTGCACCATCTTTCCTTGTGGATGCCGCTGAAAGGAGAGGAGTAAGGTTGCTTAATAGTTAGGCCACTAACCCATAGCCTAATCCTTACAAAAAAGTAGGCGGTACATGCTTGCAAGCAATGCACACTTCCACGACGCCATGTGTTTGGTGTGCATTATAGGTTGCATAATATAAATCATTTTTTGTTAACTCATAACTCTTTAGAAAACATTAATACAAAATATTTGAGTGAGAACATAATCAATTTAGAGAGAATATTTGAAGAACAAATGTTTTCCTTGAGTTTCTTGACTAAAAGGGTCCTTACGTTACACAACAAGGTCTTTAAAGCATAAATATTTTCACTTTACATGTGTAAACATGTTCAATCTCAATTTAAAGGATTGTGACTAAATGTAAGTGAAAAATATGATGAAATGTGCAACATCTTCCCAAGTATAACATCATCCTTTAATCATGACATTATATTTAAGAGTTCTTACTTATAAATTAGCGGACCTTTCTTAATTATCTATAGCAAGATCAATCGAATCAGGTAATAGTTAAATCGTGGTTCTATTAAAATATATAACAAAGTAACAAAATATTTATTTAATACAAAGTCAAGTAAAAAAGGAAGCTCTGCTATAAGCTTTAATACACATCTATTATCTCTTATATTTATAGACATATACCTACAACTAAGTACAACCAAGTAAGTCTAAGGTACTAAACTCCTACAATCCTTTTCTCTTGTGTAGCTACCCTATAGTCCTGGATCAACCTAGAAAACGACATGAGAATTCAAAATATAGGGATGAGAATATTATATAATTCTCAATAGGGCACTCCCTAGAAACATAATAATAACATGATTATTTAATTTCACTTATCTAGTAATTTTATGCAAAGACATATGCAAGGACAATAATTAGTCATGTCTTTGCTCTTATAACTTAAAACTCAAAAGACTTAGTTCATCCTAAATGGTATCTGCCATGGATAACTCCACAAATGGGAAATAGATTGCTTATTAGACTGGAGCTTGTTCCTGTACGTGATCATCAACTTCATTTTTTCCTCTTCCAAATAACATTTCTATTCAGGAATATCTCCGCTCATAATATCTATAGGAAGTTCTACTTTGCCTTCCCTTTCACCCAACCTAAGTATTGTTTTCTCTTTTCCTATATGTTAGAACATGCACAATTGAAGTTCACACATTTTCTTTTGTCACATATATTATTTATCACTTTTGATTTTTACCAATGCATGCTCCAATCATATATAAACATTCATTCACGATGTAATTCTCATTCATTCCTCATGAACCACTCTTTAAAGTACATGGCATGCATTTATAGTTATCATACTTGAATCAAAAGTCATTACATTACTAAATCAAGGTTTGGGTTCATTTCCTATAATTAAGGATTTCACCCATTGTAGCACAAATTTATTTACATGAAACAATTAATTCAAAGACTACAAATTATCTAAGACACTTTAATGTGTTCACAAGGTCTTGTAAAAATTAAGCAAGAATCATTCTCTAACTATGTTAACAAAATTATACAAATTTGGAGCTCAAACCCCTAATTATAGCTAACAACCATAGTTCCCAATTTTATTACCATATCAAATGAGCATATCAAATCATACAAAAATTCAGGTTGTTTGAACTTCAATCCTTCAACACACTGTAAAAATTTCAAAGGAAAATTCAATCATTTACTATGGTAACAAAATTAAACAATCTCAACAACAATCTCAATTTCTGATTTTTAGAAATTAGTAAAATCATTTCTAAGACCCAAGAAAAATCCTGAAAACACTTAACATGTTAGTTTAACATATAAAATTTTTAGCAAATAAATCCATCTTTACAAATACTAGAAAAATCATGAACCATAACCTGTCAGTATAAATATGAGAATTCCAACAACATGATTCAAAACTTGTTTTGCAAAATGAATTTTCTAACATCATCTAAATACTCTACCAAAATTAATACATCAATATCCACAATCAATAAACAAACATTAGCCAAATTAGTAAGCAAACATAAAAGAATTTAAGTGAAAGAGGTTTAAAAGTCCTACTTTGAAAACTTTAAGCTTTATAACTCCAAAGGATGTTCCAAGTGATTTCTCTTCACTTCATGAAGGCCACCAAATGAATATAAAAAAAGAAAAACCCTCCCTCAGATTGAGTATGTGAAATAAAATTGAGAAATGGTGAGGATTTGAAATTTCAATTGGTTAGATTGATAGGTATTGATGAGTAGAACAAGTTTTGTAAAGAGAGTTTGTGGTTTTATCGTAGGGTTAGGAAAATGGAGGTTTGAATCAAGTTTTCATGTTTTTGTAGAAGCAAAGGAATGTGAAGTGGCTATGTTCCCTTGCTTGGTCAAAGATATGGAGAAGAAATGATGAAGTTAGGTAGCTTATACATATCTTATACTAAGCATAAATCATTATTTAATTATAAGGTCTAATTTATTTAAAAAGAAAATGTGATGAATGGTTAGGATTTAATCTTGTAAATCAACATTAAATCTTAGCTTTACACCTAGCTATAAAGGATAACTTTATCCTATTGTAAAGATTGACTATCTTTCGGTGTTAAAATTCGTACAAAATTCCAACGGGTAAAATCCAGTACAGAATAATCAAACATTTTGAAAATAATTCTAGGTATAAAATATCATTTATAATTATTTCTAACCTTAATCCTATAATTTCTCAGTTCAGGCATTTCTTGAGTTCCCAAATTCTCAGGTTTTGGCTATCCTCCGGGCCCATGGGGCCAACAAGGTCACTATTCATGCATTTAGCAGGAAATTTTTTTTACACGTTGATTCAATTGTCCTCGTTATTATTAACATTGTTAGATTTTTGAAATTATGACTAACAAAGCTTAAATTAGTTTTTAAATAATTTTTAGGGTGTTACAATATGAACGTATACATACTAAACGTATTGAAATATCACGTCCAAGAAACTAAGGCTAGATTTTCAGAAAGTAGCATGTGACTTCAAAAACTACATTTCAAGTGAATATAATATCTTAGAAGCATATCCATTTCTACAACCTTCAATCATCTTGCTTGCAATCACAACCTCATCTACAAACTTTGATTAAAGACTAGTGAGTAGAAGAAGTCAAGAACTGATACGTACTTCAAAAAGTTTGCTCGCAAGTGAAACGGTGCACTTTGAAGAAAAATCAAATTTGAATTCAAAAGTTAAATCTAGTCAAGGCTAATTGACATGTCTTATGCCAACTTGGTCAACTAATTCGGCTTCTAGAATGAAAAGTACATAAACCTCATTTAGAAAGTAAAAAGTGGTTTTGAAGGTGACCTCAAAAACCTCTATTTTACAAAGGCTTCTCAACAAGCTCTGACAAACAATGAGCTACTTCGTGTCAGCTGTATTTCCAGAGACACAACAGATGGTCAACACATGTCATTTGGACAAAGATCAAAGGCAATTTCATAAATGCAAGACTGTTTATAAATTAAGATGTTGTGCTATCAACAAAAAATGACTTTTGAATAGTGCTAAAAATCATGAAAGAATTCCTCCTTAATTCTTTGTAAAGTTCATTGATAAACACACATTTTGTAAATATTTTACTTCTTACACTTGGTGCTTTTTCCATTCTTTTTAAGTTTAACTTCCTGAGCTTATAAGATTTTTGCATCTAACTTCTCCCTACACTCAATTTTTCTTTGTGACTTTAATTCAAATGGCTTTTACGCAATTTTAGTTTTGTCCCTCACACAAATCCTTTTTCTTATAGAGTGAATCATGGTCACCTTGGAGGGCAACCTTTGAGACTCATTGTGAAGTGAAACATGGAGCACATGCACTAAAGAGAGAGTGAGAGAAAGAAAGTTGGATTTGCTTGGACAACTTCGTGCTAGCGAGCATGAGTAGTTGCAGCGAGCATTAGACATCCGCCTTCTTGAGGAGTGGTGCTAGTGGAAAATATGAAGCCCACTTGTTATAATGAGTTTAACTGGTAGACGGGTTTTTCCGGCCAAGCATGAAAGTTTGATTTTGTAATTTTTACCTACTTAGGCCCCCTTTTAGCAAATTCCATGATGATGTAATACTTAGAACACGAATTCGGAAGCATCCTTGCCATTCTAGGAAATAGAACTAGGTTTGGAAACTCTCTTGCTTCTCCTTCTTCAAGAACACATTGATATACATACCTTTGGTTATTTTATTATAGATTTCCATCTTTGATTTCTTTAGTTTTTATCTTTCTCTATTGGTACCACTTTCATGGAGGAGTAATTTTGTAATGCGGGGGTCGCAAAGGAAGTGAATCAGGATACAAAAAAAGGCACGGACAAGGAATAGCTCTTCAAGGCTTGCCACGAAGGAGTACATGAATGAACCAATTACATACAGGAATGAGAGGGATCCTAAGGCTGTGTTGGTCAGGGGACTACACGGTTGAGGATGTCTTATATGAATTGATTGATCCTGCCTATACTAATAAGATGCATTCCTTCGTAGCCCATCATTAAAGAACTCCGCGATTAAGTATGCTTGACTTGGAGAAATTTTGGATGGGTGACCTCCTGTGAAATTTTCCCACGAGCGCATAAGTGAGCACAGCACATTGAAAACTCCTGTATTGGTTTGTAAGGATAGTCATCAATGCATAAAGCAGCATGTGGGATGTTACAAATGGTATTAAAGGCACTCTCCCCATTATGGTGTGGTTCGAGGATAAACCAAGTAGAAGCTGGTAGGCATGTAATGCCCGGGATTGACAAGGATGGTGAATAATTCAAGTTGGTACAGACACAAACAAGCGGCTCTTGGAGGCTTCAAGTTAAGACGTACATGAATGAACCAATCACACACTAGAATTAAGGAGGAAATCCTGAAGTCTGTAGGTGTGGGACTATACAATTAAGGATGACTTATATGAAGATTGATTATGACTACTACACTAATAAGATGCATCTTTTTCATAGCCCATCACTAAAGAACTCTATGGTTAAGTGTGCTTGACTTGGAGAAATTTTGGGATGGGTGACCTCTAGAAAGTTTTCACATGAAACACGTATGTGAGAACATAGCATGCCTGAGAAGCCTATGTTGGTTTGTGGGGAAGTCCTTAATCCATAAAGAAGCATGAGATGTTACAAATGGTCTGAGAGCACCTCTCACGTCCGGTATGGTTCAAAAGACGAACCAAGCGAAAGTTGGTAGGCATGTAATGCACAAAAAAGATCAGGGAGTGATCCTGGTGCAAGAAGGCACAAAGCAAGGAGCGGCTTCTAAGGCTACTACCGGAGGCGTACATGAATAACGGATCAGCACAGGAATGAGAGGATAACTTGAAGTATAGGTATGGAACTATGCAGTTAAGGATGACTATGTGAATTGATTTGTACTACTTCTCTGACAATCATGTTCTTTTGTACCTGGACAGGATTTGTTAAGCCAATAAAATAAAAATCTAAGAAATTGGCATATTTTCAAAGTTTAACCCATTTATTGACCCATGTTGATAAGTTTATTGTGTTTAATCCAAATTCGTTATAAGACCATGATTTTTATGTTCATTTTTCTATTATCTTATATTTTAGTCTATGTGCATAA
>JAMLFY010000010.1:255700-287116 GCA_030441495.1 Dalbergia oliveri | reverse complement strand
TGCAACAATGGGAAACATAAAGACAAATACATGGTAATAATCCCAAAAGATAAACACCCAACTATCACTACCCTCCCACTCCAAGCCTACTGGTGACGCCGGTCTCGGTTGGGGAGATGTAGCCCGCGACTGACGAAGCTCCTCTCATGTAGCCCAACGAAGCGGAGATCTAGGCATGGGAATCGAGGGGACAGCATGGCCTCCGCGTGTGGTCGCCTCTCGGGCTGTCGACGCGCCTCGCATGCTCGGCCGGTGACCGTGTCCTCACCCTCCTCCGTGACCCATAGGGAACGAAGGGGAAGATCCCTCCGAAGGATCAGCCTCTATCGAGAACGGGGAACATACTCAGGATATCCCGCGTACCTCCGACGAGGAAGGTTGCACGACGGGTCTCGCTCATCCTGGGTCGTGTCCTCTCGAAGATCAGGTCGTCGCCAAAGGGTGAAGTCGGATCGAAGCGATAGCTGGAGACGGGGAAAGCAAAAGGGCGTCCACGTATGTAAAAATGCGCACCTCGCAATGACCCTTGAAATGGTAGGACGATGCTCGGGGTCATAGTGCACCTCCCATGTAGGCGGGTCAATGAAAATCACGAACGACGCCATCGATATCTGAAGACGTAACGGAAAGAAACAGAGAGAGGGGTGAGAACTTACTAAAGAATCTCAGGAGGAAGTCCTCTATCCTAGTGCCATCGTTTACGCCCCAGGAACCTTGGGTTTATTATGAAAAGGTTGAGCATGCATAGGTTCATTATGAGGTTCGCAAAGGTTGTTGTCCAAGGTCCATGTCTTTTATAATGATTCTTAATGCATGTATGCAACATAATGTTTCATGGATGCATGGTAGCACTTTAGGTAAATCAAACAATAATTCAAACAACATTTGTGTGGCATGAAACTTTTCTTTAATCATCTTTCCTTTTCTCATACTTGTGTCACCAATAATATAGTAACCGCACCCCTTAAGCTAGGCTATGAGCTCATACCTTAACTAGTCGTCACTAGTTCTTACTTATCCTCTTGATAAGCGAATCATAAATATCATAATCCCGACTCCCAGAGTACGGGTAGGGGGCCTAAGGATCACCCATCATGGGACTTTCTCCTTCTTCGAAACGCATCGACTGGTTAAGACCAGCGACTTTGTCCGCTTCGGTATGGCTCGCCGTCCATACCCCCCACGGGTTTACTTCTCTCCTCACCGAGAGGAGAAATGCGTCTCGGCATATAACTTTTAAACTTCATATTTCTCAAAAACTTTCTTTTTGTCCCTCAAATTGACGGAAATTCGGCATAACACTACTCTCCGAATTTCCTCAAATTTGAGTCATGCCACATAATTTCAATCTTACTCTGCATCATTTTCATGGAATTTCTCAATTTCATTCATATCTTTGAAACATTATGCATTTCAAACACAACAATTCATCAAATTATGCATATAAAGTTTCATGCTCAAGGAACTAACATAATCACATCATCATAAGTGTGCACGAGGTTCATCATCATAATCATACTCTCTCGTCCACCTATCTCATAGGATCTTATGCTTTGCCCCTTTCGGGCTTTAAACTTGTATTTGCATTATTATTACCCTCAAGGGGTTGGCACTTAAACTTTTCCTCTAAGATTTGAACTCACCAAGATTCCACTCAGCACTCAACATAAAGGGAGAAATATATATCATTTGCTTAGAGGCTCTAGAATCTCCATTCGCGACCCTTTTAAGATCCATCTTCGCCTAAGACTCCATAATTAATTCTTAGATCAATTATGAGGGATTCCTAGGCATGTTCTCTAAGTTATAAACCACTTAGATCTCTTATCATCATCTTATACTTAGAAATTAGCACCTAATCATTTATGAAGGGATCTTGTACATGTCTTACTAATTATGAATCATTTATCCCTGAATTAACCATGCTAGAACAGATTTGCACTTCTTTGTATTAAGGTGTTCTAGAATTCTCATCTCAAGTCCCTTTTTAGTTACTTATTCTTTACTAGTTTCTCTAAATTGATCCTTGCTTCACTCAACATAATTTTACACATTTAACACCTTAGAACAGCATTTAACAGTAGCCAAACATAGAACCAAATCATGAACCCATAAGATCACATAATCTCTTGGGTTGAAATGCATATAAGTTACTAGTTTTCTCTTGGAATGTTCTGGAAACAAAGGTGTTTTGGTAATCGATTACATGTTCCTAGTAATCGATTACCAGGAGCTCAATTCATTCTGGGTTTTCAAAAACAACTGGGTAATCGATTACACATAATGGTAATCGATTACGTAGGGTTAAATATTTCCAAAGTAAAGAACATTTGGTAATCGATTACATTATAAAGTAATCGATCATAGGGTTTCCAAGAGGTTTGGGCATGAAAACCGTAGTAATCGATTACACTCTGGTAACGATTACGAGACCAAAAGTCCTTCGGAAACCTTTGGTAATCGATTACATGGGTGGTAATCGATTACCAAGACCTTAAAATTGAGAAAACATGATTTTGACACATTCCAAACTATTTTAAACCTCTTGAGACCTCATAAAACAGTTTTCCAACATTTCCTTGAAAATTATTCATGTATTTTACAAAATCAAACAATTGTTGGTTCATACCAAAACTCATCCATTTCTTTTGAATGGAGTTTCCTTTTTAGGATACTTAGGGCAAGTCTTTGAGCTCTAGAGTATTTAGGTGATGACAAAATCTTAAACATGCCATGCACTTTATTTTACTCTTCATTAGAAAGTAAAGTGAGAGCATAAAATAAATATGAGATGCAACTTCATTATTATCTTTAAGGATTAAGTGATGACTTGAAATATAAACATGAAATGCAAGCTTGGGAATTTAAATATGGTAATGCAAGTTCATTCATTTACTCTTGTGAAATTAGTGATAACATCAAAATAAACATGAGATGCAAGACATAAATTTAAACATGAATGCATCTTGTTTTTGTCTTAGCTAGAGCTCTTGCAAGACTTTTAGAGGAACATAAACCTCAACCCATTATGTATCATAAGGCAAGCTTTAGAGTTCTTAGCACCTAGACTTCAAGAGAAATCTTAAGGTTTGAACTCACCATCAAGCTTAAGGAAATGGACCAAAGTTCATCACTTTGTCTAAACAAAACTACAAGAACTAAGTCATATTCTTTATTTTATTGCTCATAGGCTTCAATCTAGCGTAAAATTCTAGAAACCGACCAACTTTAAGGTTGGCAAGGGTAAGCCTAGAGCTCTTTGAAATCATGAGATTAACTTTCTTAACAAAACTTTTGTGATCTACTAGACATATTTTACAAACTTTGCTCAAATCCATAGAAGAAAACTGAAAATCCTTAAAGGAAAGAGGAAGAGGAAAAACGAAACTTAAGCCAAGAAAGAAAGGAAATCCAAGCATGTATGGTCCAAGACCAAGTTGTTTCAAGCTTTAGAGGTTTCTCACATGACAACAACAAATCATTATCTTGAAACCTCATCATCAAGCTCACATTCTTTTTGTAAGAAGGCCTCTTGGCCGAAAAGAAAAAGGAAGGAAAAGGAGTTTGAAACCAAGAGAAAACTAGAACTTTCTTGAAGAACACAAGCAAAAATCATCAAAACTTAACCCCTACCTTAAGAAGTCTTGAAGAGATGTAAGAAAGCTTTGTTTTCTAGATGGAAGGAGAAGGAAATCCTTTTGGAGTCTTGAGGAAGAAATCAGCCAAGTTGAGGGAATTTGAGAGGAATGAGAGAATTTGCAAGAAGTGTGAACTTACCAAGTGAACCAAAGTGTGACAAGGTTCATCAAGGCTTGGTATTTATAGGAATTTTCAACATTGAGGCTTCCAAGGGAGGGAAACCGGCGCCATTTTGAGAGGAGGAGGGAGGAAATATCTCTTACAAAGGTATGGTTGTAAGCATGGTTGCAAGGCATGGTGAGGCATGGCTTAGGCATGGTGTAGGCATGGCCTTTGGAGTGTAATGAGTTACACATGTGGCAAAGGGGAGAGGAGTGGCCGGCCACATAAGGCCAAGAGAGAGGGGAAATTTGTTCATGTAATTGTGGGTTAAGGATGTGTTTAGGTGTTTCTTTGATTAAGGTTTTGATTAGGAGTTGTAAGAAAGTGTTTAGGTGAAGTAATTGGCTAATTAGGAGTGTCAAGACTTGATTAGGAGGGTGATCTTATTAGATTAGTAATTTAAAATAATTCTTTTGGTCAAATGAGGTATGGCCAATTCCTTAATTTAAGAGAGAGAAAACACTATTCAAGATTCCATGACTAGGAATCTTGAATTAAAGAATACAATTAGAGTTTATCTAAGCAATCTTAGGTTCTAATTAACCTTAATAAATCATTTTGACTCTAGATTAATTATCGAAATAAATTAATCTTCGATTAGAGCCTAATATTGCTTAGGTTGCTTAATTGCTTCATTAGGCGCACTGGACACGTTCTAGGGTAAATGGTAATTTTGCACTAAACTGCCCCGGACCTCCCGGGTCAACTAAACATCAAACATTGCTCATAAAACATCATTCTAAACTTCCTGAAGTTTGGGCTCAAACGGCATCTTTTACCCGTGTAGACACAGGAGGGGTATTTTGGTCATTCCTAGCTTGTTTAAAACGAGGTTCCCTCCTCCTAATATCATTCATAACAGCATAATCCCCTTCAAACATCGAGTTTACCCATTCGAGGGTTGCCGGCAACTGCCCCTTTAATTTTGAGAAATGACCTCAGGGCATTTCGGTCATTTGTACTCTAACAGGAGAAATCGGGCGTTACACCTAATACGCTCGAGTTTTATTGGCTAATTATTAGCGTTACGTCTTCGTTTTAACTTGACTTATCTTTATTTAAATACGGTAATAAAATACGACTAAATTTTTCTTTTTGAATTTAAGATTTTAAAATGCGAGCCGCGCGTACGCATACATAACAATTATTACACACATGATATAGCCAACATATACACATTATCATAGCATATAGAAACAAGTCATGGAATAATCACAACATAATTTATATTAACATATCATAGTCACATCATAACTATGATGTCCTTCGAACATGAGGACATCTCAATATAAACATAACAAAAGATGAACGTACACGAACCCTAACGCTAGACATTGCTATAATTTTCTCAGAGATGCAATCTTCGCGCTTCCGCTTAACTCTTTACCCGGTAGCGTGGTTCCTAAACTTGCGTCTCACAAAGGATCACGAACATCCGCATCACTCGCCTCCGGAGATCATCAAGAAGGAAAGGGATGAGAAATCTATATAAGATTGAGGAGGGCTTCCCCAACTTAACACAGTGTCATCGTCGCGCCCCAGCCACTTCCGGTCTTATTATGAAAGGTGTGTAGGCATAAGATTCAATTTTACATTTCTCAAGTTCTTTTTATCCGAGCGGTGTCTTTTAACATGGGTCTTAATGACATAATGCAACATATATTCTATGTATGCATGGCAATACTTGAGCATGAGTACACATTGATAGCACATATTACTTAATCAAAGTATCAATGACATCAACAAAACGTGTGCATGTACATCTTTTACTTTATCATAATTGAACTTGCTAGTTCCTTTCATAACTTTTTCCATTATTCCACCCTCATCATGGTCACCAAAATCCACCCAACATGCCGGCCCCCGCAATTTATCATGGTCACCAAAACTCCTAATCACCTATCGCTAGGATCAGCTCACCCAACTAGCCGTAAGATTTATACGGGGAAAATAGAGGGGAATCATATCTCTTTCTTCTTATGACGTACAACCCTTAACTCGGTAAGTCATAATGGGATCATTTCCTCATTACATATCTCTTTTCTTTCTTGGAAACGCATCTTACCGGTTAAGACCAACTACTTTGTCCGCTTGGTATGGTCTCGACGTCCATACCCCACGGGTTTACTTTCTCTACTCGGGAAGCAGGAGAAATGCGTCTCTCCATATAACCTTTACATTAACATATCTCTTTCTCTGGATCACCCCATACAACCCTTAACTCGGGAGTCATAATGGGATCATTTCCTCATTAACATATTTTGTATGGATGCAACATGAGCTGACAATCATAATACATCATATAACATATCATTTATGCAACATGAGCATGGAATCATCTTAAAACATACCATATACTTTCTCATGCAACGTTATAACATTTCAAGTAACATTCATCACATCATATACATTTCAAGTAAATAATCAAGTAAGACTTCAATACACATAGGCATTCTCATCATAATTTCTTTTCATCATATCATGTACATTCCCATTAAGTAATCATGTAAGGCACATCAAAAAAATCCATATCATAGGTTCATCCCATTAAAATCAAAACACTCATTTTTGGACATTTAGGTCCTGGTAATCATTACAGGTGTTGGTAATCGATTACCGAGAGACAAAACTTGTTTCTAGGAAAAGAAGGACATCATGGTAATCATTACACTGAGTCGCGAACTTGTTGGGTAGAACACCCTTGGTAATCGATTACACCTCTTGGTAATCGATGACTTAGAACCCAGAATCTCATAAATTGCTTCTGGTACGATTACATAGCCCCAGGAATCGATGACGATAATTCCTTTTTTCAAAAAACTAAACTTTCTAACACATTTTCAAGTATCCTTCCTTTCCAAAAACACTTTATCACACCTTTCTAAAAACTCTTTGAATCATTATCATATTTCCACAATTTAAAACCAACATTGTAACATAACTAAGAAATAAATCTCAATATCATAAAAACAAACATAAAGGAAACTACTTCATATTCTTCATTTTATTGCTCATAAGCTTCAATCTAGCGCCTATTCTACAACGCCGACCAACTTTAAGGTTGGCAAAGGTAAGCTTAGAGCTTTTTGAAAACATGTGATTAAGTTCTTCAAACAACTTTTAGTGATCTACTTAACATTTATATCAAACTTTTTATAACAAAAAGGAAATGGAAACCGAAACCATTAATGGAATCTAAGGAAACAAGAACAGAAAACTTTGAACAAGGAAAGGAGGAATGAAATCATTTATGGTCCAAGACCAAGTTTTCAAGCTTTAGAGGTTTCATTGTGATGAACTCAAGTCATCATCTAGAACTCTCATCATCAAGCTATCATGAAACATCATCAATGGCCTTGAAGGCCGAACATGTGAAAGGAAAAGAAAGAACTTGAAAAAAAACTCCCTACCTAGTGGTGAAGAGGAAAGCTTGGTTCTTGAAGCAAGTTGAGAAGAACAACTCCTTCCTTGATGCTTGATGATTTTCGGCAAGGCAAGGAGGGAAAGAAATGATGTTTTCTTTGTGAGCTTGAAAAGATGAAGAAAGGAAGGAACTCTTGAGTTCTAAGAGAAAAGAAAGAACTCAAGATTACTCTTTGAAGCTAATCTTGGCAAATGAACAAATGCAACCAAGCTCATCCAAGCATGGTATTTATAGAGGGAATGAGACCTTGTGGCTGATTTGGGAGGAAGGCTTGCCCTCATGTTCCATGAGGTGAGAGAAATTGCTTTATGGAGGCATGGTGAGGTATGGTGGAAAGTATGGGCAAGGCATAGGCAAGGCATGGCTTAAGGTATGGGCTTGAGTGCACAAATGGAGAGCATGAATTCAGCCAACATTTTAGCCAAGGGAAAAGGATGATTTGCTCATGTAATTGTGGTTTAAGGATGTGTTTAGGTGTGTCTTTGATTAGGCTTTTGATTAGGCATTTGTAAAAAAGTGTTTAGGTGAAAATGGCTAATTAAGGTGGTTCAAGACTTGATTAAGCAGTGGTCATACTAAATTAGAGAATTAAAACCATACTTCAGTCAAATCAAATCATAGACACAATTCCATGATTTAAGGAATTGGAGTAGAGAAAACACTATTCATGAAAATGTGACATAATGTCTTAAATTCAAGAATAGGATTTTGAGCTTCTCTAAGCAATCTTAGGTTCTAATCAACCTTGATTAATTATTTTGACTCTAGATTAGTAATTAGAATTTACTAATATTTAATTTAGAGCCTAATATTGCTTAGGTTTCGCTAATCGTGTCATTCTGGCCTAGAATGCACTTAGCCAGGGGTAAACGGTAATTTTTCATGACCGGCAACCGGACTTATCTCGACATAAAACATTACTTAAAAACATCATTTAAAACCTTTTGGTGAAGTCCGGGTTCAACCAGGAGTAAAACGAGGTTAAACAACTTTAGGGGCATTTTGTAATTTTGCGTCCTAACTCAAAATGAGATTCTTCTGCCTCTATTACCACACATAACATGCACAATCCCCTATCATCACACAAAACATCCCCTCCAGGATGGCCTAGGACCACGAATCTCATTTTCCAGGAAAATGACCTCATGGGCATTTTGGTCATTTATACACGGGAAAATTCTGGTCGTTACAATGACATAGAAAGTAAACATGATTATACAAGGCATAAACTTAAACATGGATGTAAGTTCATTTGATTTCTTACTAGAGTCTTCAAGACTTCTAGAATAATAATTCATAATATATATATATATATATATATATATATATATATATATCTTAACAAGACCAAGTGAGAAATACATCTTTCAAATTCTAAACTCAAGATCATAAAATCATCATAAAAACATCATTCTTTAAAGTTTTGCATCAAGTGGAACTTTCAAGCTTTAGAGGCCTAACTTGTGATGGATTCACAACCCACCTTCAAGGTCCTCATCATCAAGCCATCATCTTAGTCCCACCTAGGCCATATAGCCGAATTGGTTAAAGAAAGGAAGAAGAAAACCAAATGGAAAAACTAGAGAAAATCCATGAAATCATCATTTTGAACCAAGAACAACACTTAGCAAAACATAGAAATAAACTTAAAACAACTCCCTACCTAATTATTTGAAGGAAAGGAAGAGAACTTGGTTTCTTGGAGTGAAATGAAGAAAATATTCTTGAAAGGTTGAAGAAAGAAAGAAAGTTTTTTAGCTTAGGAAAAACTTGAAGTTGTGAAATTTTTGAGCAAGTCTCTAATGACTTCTAAGCATGCCTATTTATAGAAGAATTGAAGCTCATGAATGGACAAGAGGAGGAGGAAAATCTGACTAAATTTGAGGAGGAGACAAGGAAGGAAAAATCATCTTGTTTGGTGGCTTAAAACATGGAATCATGTTTCAAAGTTCCTTGTTTTATGGTGATTTTTGGCATTATGTTTTAGTGCAATTTTTTTGGTGTATTATGGCTGCATTATTTCGTGCATTACAGCCTCATGGAAGAGGGTTTTGTGTGTTCCATGTATTATTTAGGTGTAGGCAAGGTATTCATGCAATTTAGAGAATTTAGGTTAAGGGCTTAGGTGAATTAGTAAGCAATTTGAGTGTTTTAAAGCAATTTTAGGTTCTAGTCAATTTAAATAAATAATTTTGACTCTAGATTAATAATTAGAATTTAATAAGCTTTAATTTGAGCCTAATATTGCTTAGGTTTCGTTAGACGATCAAAAATCTCAAAATTTGTAAAACTTACAAAGACAGGGCAAAACGGTCATTTTACTTAAAAATTGCCCGAGACCACTGAGCTTAACCAATGGTTAATCATGGCTTAAAAACACCTTTTAACACATTTTAGTTAGGTTCGGGTCTAGTCGGACGCAAATCGAAGTTAAAACAACGCAAGGGCGTTTTGGTCATTTCGTGCGTCCAAGCTCAAAATTAGGATTTTTCTCCTCTATTAACACACATAACACAAACAATCCCTTATTAACATCAAAACATCCCCTTGAGGATGGGTGGGCCCATCGACCTCATTTTGAGAAAATAACCTCAAGGGCATTTTGGTCATTTTACACGTACAGAAAATTGGGGTTTGCAATACTTGCACGAATTGCTCATAACTTCTCTTCTAACGTTATATTCCTTTATTAAGGATTGTTTGGTCTCAAATTTTATATAATATTTACCTATCGTGATTTGGTAATTCCTAATGACAGTAAAAATTAATAGGAAAATCGTTACAAACTTGGTGCAACTGAAGATTTACACGAAGACCATCTATGCGCCCCGCCTAGGACATCCCGTGTGCCCCTTTCTAAAGGAATTCGTCAATAGATAGGATATATTCCACCATTTAAGGGTGGCCAGAAACGTTAATAGATTTGAGCGTGATCATATACCCTAGTTTTAGGATAGCTCTCTTCGGCCTTTAAGGTTATTTACTTTAAGTGCATATGTTGTCTTATGTATTCTAGTTTGATGTATTTGTTTAAGAGGGGAATGTATGAGTGAGGTTATTATGTATATGTATTATGGTGTGCTTATGGATGCTGCCGATGGAGCCAATACATTATGATGTGATATTGCAAATTCCTATGTGTCTTTTAAATATCTAAATCATTCACGTTAAACGCGGTCTACATTTTCAATTATGTTTAAAAAAAATGGCTCGTAATTTCACTAAGTATTTTCAAAGCATGATTAAGGAACTAAAGCAAGAGTAAAGTCTAGTAATTAATAGAGACTGCTTAGGTGTATTGGGTTAATTATTAGGATGTTACAAGCATCGAACCAAGTTAAATAGTCTTCAAAGCACTGAAGAAGTCCCACCTTCGACGTACAAGAAACCCGCCTAGCCTAGCCAAGCAATATCCGAAGTACTCAAGAAGGAGCAATCTTGCGAGCAAGAGAGCAAACTTTCAAAAGGAAATAGAATAGGTCTTTCCTAGCATTCACTACTATAACTAGAGAGAGTACATGCAACCATTGACCAATGCCACTACGGGGCGTCTTCACGCCTTTGAGCCAATCGATGACTAAGTGCCACGATAAGGCATCCACAGCCCCAACCATGAAGACCTTGCTGAAAGGCAAGTGTCATGAGCAAGTACAATTCATCCAAAAGGAATTACAAGATCAAGATAAGATGTACTCACCAGCGACAAGCACACCTATCATTCTCGTGAATGTCCTTGAATTAGAGCCAACCACGCTCCAAGCAACTGTGCTACTACGGGATATCTTCACACCTAAGAGCACCCCATGCCATGACAAGATGTGTTTGCATCCTTAAGTAGCACAATTCAATGACAAGTCATCTTCAACTTCCTCCAAACACACTCCAAGACCATGGATATAAAGACAAAGATAACTTTGAAAGAAAGCCAAGACATAAGAAACAAAATACCATAGTTCTTAGGACAAACTCCTAAGCCACCACTTGTCACTATCTAACATTCACACAAGGTTGTCCTCGATTTTCCCAGCTGTCCTCAGAACATTGAGCCGCTCTAGGCCAAATATTCGAAATGTCAATTGTCCCCGAAACATAATCAAGATCAGCTACCCTCGACACTACAAAAGCGATAGTGGTACTCTTCTAACAAACAAGCACTATATCCAAGAACAAAGACTTTGGTTCGCCCCCATGAGCCAGTCAAAGATCACATCATGACTTTAGTGCCTTCATACCACCAAGTCGAAGTATAACACTCCCTAAGACACCAATTCCTTCGTAATTGGGTCTCATAGAAAGAATGCGCACAGGATGTCGGAGTCGATGACAAACTCATCCCAAAAGGCTTATTAGCTAAATATTCGAAAACTTTAAGTCAAAAAATTGTCTAGTTTCTCTTCCGCTTGTCCAGCGAACCAAAGGTCAATAGCCGACTGATGTCTTACAGGACGAACGAACTCAGATGTGGATCCCAAAAGCCGTAGGTCTACATACGACTAGGCACCTTAGGCTTCACAAATCTAAGTCAAACATTCCAACCAGAATATTAAATTCTCAGCCTTCTAATCGACATAAAACTTGAGTTAAAATTTTGACCAAACCTTATGCCTTTTCAGGTTGAGCTCAAAGAAGTCCTGGCAAGCTCTTGGACTAGGCACTTCACTTTTTTATCTCGCACAAAGCGAACGAGCAGAGACACAAATCTACTCTAGGCCTGCATCAAAGTATATTGAACATAAAACATCTTGCGTCAAGTCCTAAGCCAACAACTTGTAGTAGGAACTCATCATTTCCGGTAGAACCCTAAAGACCTAAGCTAGTAACCCAGCTAGGCATCTCACATATTTAAGGAAGACTATCTATTCTCTGAGTCAGGAATTTAGCCCATAACTCCACGCTCTCACCGAAGCCCTACATAACCACAGGATTTCACTAAAAGGTGAACAACCAACTTATTATAAGTGTAACACCCGAAAATTATTTAAAAATTAATTTGAAATTTATTAGTGTGAATTTTAAAAAATCTAAAGTTTAGCGATAATGAGGGCGACCCAATGGGTATATAAAAAAAATATGAATAGTGACTTGCGGGGCCTGGAGACCTATCGGGATAGCGAAAACCGTAAATTCAGGAGTAAAGATGCCTGGAATTAAGAAAAGATAGGGTTCATGTTAGAAATGGTTAGAAATGAAGATTTTATACCTGCAATTTATTTCGGGTAATATCTATTTTCCGGTATGGTGTTTTACCCATTCGGAAGATTTCAAGTGTACGATTTCTAACATCAAAAGATAGTTTAATTTTTACAATTGGATAATGTCTATCCTTTAAGGCCAAGTGGATGGCAAGGATTGAAACTTGAAAAGCAAATTTTAATCTTGACTATCTATTATTTTTATTTACCCGAGTGCCAATATCTCATCCACTCGATAGAATTTTCTGTGCGATTTTAGCACTCAAAAAGCTACTTGTTCACCAAGTTAAAGTGTGCCACTTATCTTGAGCCAAGTAGATGGCCAAGATCCATGCTTTGACCAAGAAAACAATCCTAGCCATTCATTTTATTTATTTTTCAAAAAGATAGAAAGAAATTCAAACTTTACCTACATAATTACAAAACCTAGACTAGGATAAACATAAAACCAACAACCTTATCACTTCAACCCAATTATATTCGGCCAAGGAGCAAAAACATAAGCTCCCATGGTGTTTTCTTTCAAATCCTAACTTCACATGCCCAAAACCTTGGTTTATGATCACTAAAACCTCAAATCTCCTTCACTAAACTTGTTCTACTCATCATAATCTACAAGACTAACCGGTTAGAATTTGAATCCATCACCTTTTCCCAACTTGAGATATCATACCCCACTGTTGAAGGAAGGTATAGGTGCTATTTAGGAGGCCTTGAAGTGAGAAAAAATCATTCTTGGGGCATCCTTTGGAGTCAAGATCACTAAAGCTCCAAAGAATAGAGCTTTTGAATCTCTTTTGCTTCAAATCTATTTTTATGTTTTGATCAATGATTTAATTTGATATTTTTATTTTTATTGGTTGATAATATATAGATATTGATGTGTCTAATTTGGTAGAGTGTTTGGATGATGTTAGAAAACTCTTTGGCAAAACAAGTTTTGAATCATGTTGCTGAATTCTAGATTTGTATAGGTTATGGTTCATGATTTTTCTAAAGTGTTTGTAGATGGATTCATGTGCTAAAAATATTATATGATGAATCTAACATGTTAAGGTGTTTTTATTATTTTTCTTGGGTCTTTAAAATACTTTTACTATTTTTTAAAAATTAGAAATTGAAACAGTTAGGGTTTTTGCTGCATGGCCAAATTTGAAGCTATAAATTTGTCTAATTTTATTACTATATCAAATGATCAAATTTTAAGCTGAAAATCTTATAGGGTGTTGAGGACTTCTTGTTCAACTCAAAATTTTTATGTGATTTTATATGATCATTTGATAGGATAGGAAAATTAAGACTTATGGCTATTGGAGAAATCTAGAAATTCTTGACCTCCAAATTTGTCTAATTTTGTTAATATAGTTAGAGAATGATTCTTGCTCTAAAATTTTTACAGGACTTTGGGAACATATTGAAGTATCTTGGACAATTTTTGTAGCCTTGGAATTAGTTGTTTGCTATGCGATCTAATTTTTGCTAGATAAGTGTAAAATCTACCACTATGCTGGAAATGAACCAAGCCTTGAATTGATGATATAATGGCATTTGGTACTAGTATGATCTGAGTAGTTGAATATGGATACTTGAGCATATGAACATATTGATGATTTTAGGCACATATAGATATGAATGCTTATTACAATTGCTTATATTAGAGAAAGTAAATCCATCTTATTCAGGAGTAACTGACTACCCTTGAATTAAGTTAGGAAAGTAAACCTAGCTAGGAATAGGTTTGTGTGAAAATTGGAGGAAGTAAATCCAATGATCATGTATAGGAATAAGCTCAGTCCTTAAAGCAGTCATTATCCTAAAGTGGTCAAAGCCACAAAAGTCGAGGGCCAAGATAGGTTGAAGTAGCAATTGTCCTAAGTAATCCTTTATCTTATGTGTTAAGTGAAAAATTTAGCATTAATATTGAGGCCAATATGTTTAAGTTGTAATTTAACAGGATATGTTTTATATGATGTGTAAGAGATCCCCTTTGATGTACCAAGGGGTAAAGTCGAGAATGAATTACTATGATGTTGAGTAGTATGGTATGTGCATATTAAATGATTGAATAATAAAAAAAATCTACTTCGGAAGGATGGTTTTAAACTCAAAAATGAATCTTTAATAGGTGTAGCATGATTACATTTTCTTAAATAAACTGAAGGGCTAGGACGATGACGATGACGATGACATTTATAACTGCGTATTTGGGAAAATGCTCACTGAGAATTTCAGAATTTCCACCCCTATTTTGTGTGTTCCTGTCGTCTCCAGGTTGATCCAGAGAATATGAGGTTGCTACATGAAAGAATTGGAAGTGCAATAGCTAGTGGCTGAGACTTGTATATTTTGTTCTTAGTTATATGTGTATGTTTGTAAATATAAGAGATAATAGATGGGTATTAAAGCTCATGGAATAGCTTCCTTTTATGCTTGACTTTGTATTCAATAAATGTTTTGTTTCTTTGTTATATATTTTAATAAAACCACAAACTAGTTACTACCCGATTCGATTCATCTTGCTATAAATAATTAAGAAAGGTCTGCTAATTTATAAGTAACAACTCCTAAGTATAATGTCATGACTTAAGGATGATGTTATACTTGGGAGAATGTTACAATAAGCATTAAAATTGCATTATTGTCGAACTTAACAACAAGATCTCCTTTCTAAAAGATTAACCATTCCACTCTTGGCATCATCAAAAGATTGGTAGCCAAGAAAGTAACCCCTCTCCTCTCATGGCATAATCCCATATGCCTCCATAGAGATGATCTAGCAGATCTTCAAGCATGCAAGTGAAGAAAGCTAACAGGCTCTAGTAGCAAAGGGCTTAGATGCTAAACTAGGAATAGAAGCTCCAGATATGCCCTATATTGGTAACCCGATCAGGCACTCTGCCCCGGCCGAGCTTTGATGAAGTAAAGTCAATATCTCGACCAGACAAATCATTGTCCCTACCGAACTCAATGGGGACTTGATTTAGAGAACCCTGAACAAAATCTTCAAACTCACAAGCGAAGACAAAAGGAATAGAAGACTACTTCCAACCTCATCATTACCAAAACAAGACCTTGGAATAATCAATAAACTAAGGGCCTTAATGGGCCATTGACCTAAAAATGTGCCATGCACACCATGTGAACATCCATGACTAGTACCATTCATAGCCGAAGGTAAGCATTCAAGATACCTCTATGGGCTCACTTCATAATTCGTAGTCAATTACCAAACTTGAGAGCTCACAAATTAAATTGAATCTACAGGCCAATAGCTCATCCCAACTAGTACAAGCTCGGGCCTTGACTAACTCAAGTCACCCTCAAACAACGAGAACCATTCAAAATGGACCAAAAATCGTTCTGGAAATAGAACAACATGAACACTATTGCAAAATAGACACCCCACTTAATCAAGGAATAGGGGCCTCCACTTTGATCTAATGGCTCATGTCTAGAAAATGCACCATCACGTGCTTGCATAATCAAGCAATTCAAGCTTGCCCAAGTCCTCGACATCCTTGCCCAACCTATCACCAAAACCAAGTGATGTGAACCACCCACCTCATCAAACTGGGGACTAGTCACTTTAAATCCAATGATCGGCATATAAGCAACTATTGTCACTTGAATAATCAAGATGATTATCCTCCATTCAGAGTACACCATGTGTCCTAATACAATCCACCATAGACTTTCACTACAGGCTAAGAAAGCAGCACTGAGTTGGGCACAACAAGTCAACTCATTTAAGCTCCACATGCACCCTTAAAGACACACCTCGGCACTAGCTACTTGGCCTACGACCAAGCTCCGGGGGCTATGTATTGGACTAGAATATGGGTCCGAGACCTCGTCCTAACCTTAGAGGACTCTCCTATGGGGTCCCATAACTTGCCCACATGGCATAGCGGCTTCTAGAGATTCTCTATTGATTTAGCCTATGATATCTCCTAGATTGATTATCTGGTTATAAGAGATTCTCTATTAGCTCATGAAATCTCCTATTAATGTATATCACCTAAAGAGTTTAGATATATATATATATATCTTTAAGATATAATATATAATAATAATATGTATTTAATTTACTTGGAGATCAAGCTTCAAAGCTTGTTGGCCAAGATTACTTGGAGCCCAAGTTTCCAAACTCGATGCTTTTCCAAGCTTGTTGGCCAAGCTTATAACCTCTATATAAAGAGGTGTTGTGAAGAATGAATTGCAAGTGTAGAACTTTAAGCATTCTTGAAAGAGATCAAGTATAGAGCTTTGAGCATTCTTGAAAGAGATTAGGTGAAAAGAAGAGAGAAAGAGAAGAATGAGTGATCATGAGATTATAGTGTTATTTATACAATGATCTTAAGGTAGGGAAGAAATATCTTCAAACCATGGTTACATTGTCTAATTCTTTTCAAATCTTAGTTTTATGTGTATAAAAGTTTAGGAGATTTTATGTAGAAATCACAAAAGTTTAGGAGATTTTATAGAGAAATCCCATAAAAGTTTAGGATATTTTACAAATAAATCTCATAAAAGTTTAGGAGATTTCCAGAGAATTCTCATAATAGTTTAGAAGGTTTTGAAGAGAAAATCTCATAAGAGTTTAGGAAATTTCAAAGAATAATTGGTTTGTTTTACATAGTCTTATGAGTAAATTTACGGTTACATTAGCTATCTTCTATATTACTTATTTATCTTTAAGATTATCCAGTCATATCTCTTTCTAATTGACTTCCACTTCTTTTGAATTATTATTATTTTATATTGAAATCATTTTTCCACTATCATTTTACTTTATTATTCCTTCACATTTCAAGTTATCTTTTACTAAAGTTGCTAATTATTGATAAGGTTAAATAGTGAGTTATATTACTTTGAGTCATCAAGATTATACTATTTGAATATCTATGCACTTTATTTATTTTATATTTAATTATACATTAACTATATTTTATGTATTTTGTCCCATTTATTTCATGCTTAATTTTAAGTTTTATTTTACAAGATTTATTTATAATATTTGAAGATTCATGTTTGCTCTTAAGTTCTATTTCTATTTATTACTTAACAATTTTGCATATCACATTTTGCATTTATGCAACTAAGCAAGAGAATAATGAAAAGAAAGACATTTTAAAACTTTGTCCTTAACCACAAGAAGGCAGAGGGATAGAGATGAAAGGTCTTTTTATGTTACCTGTCTTGGTTAGTGTGGCGTAAACATCTCGCTTTGTCATCACAATGTGAAAGAGTAACACCAGAATGAGAATTCCTAAGAGAAGACCTTCGACTATGTGTGGACAACAGAATGGGGGAAAATGAAGATTAATCTTAATAAGTTTTGCATGACATGCATTATCTAGCACATCCTATTCATGCTATGATATATGATTATGTTCTTATAAAAGAGATGTGGCCATGTGTACTTTCTATAGATACGGCTGGAACCACTATAGTTCAAAAATGTTATAGAGATATTCATTCCCTATTGAGAATTATTTTCAATTCTCATCCCGTTTTCTGTGGTTTCAGATTAGTCAAGTAATACCCAAGGAAGACAAGCCACTTTCAAATTCTATGAGCATTTGGAGTTATGTATGTTTAAATAATGTGTTCAAGCTTATTATGTGTTATGTGACAATTGATTCATAAATATTAATTTTAAGTACTTTTGTTGGAACAATTTATTTGTACTTAACTAGCATAATGATAGATATCGTTTTTGACTAATAAAATTTTTTTAGCACTGTGTTTAGAATGAGCGGGTGTTACATTATACCATATTTCCTACAAATACGGAATATATCTAATATCTACTAAATCCTAGGAATATCTACTTCTACCCATTCAAGGTAGATTATCTCCTAATTTATTATGGGTCACCTCACACTATATAAGGGGCTCAACACCTTCAAGTATCACAAGTTTATTACATGCTATTCTTTACCACCTTATGACTCATTCATTCACTGACTTGAGCGTCGAAGTATCATTGTAGGTGTCCCACCGCACACTTGCACGGATGTTGGAGCTACTTGCACCCTTACCGCATATTCATGTAAGAACACACACACACACACACACATACTGGTTAGAAACAAATTACACGGTTTAAGTATATTTACACAACTTATAACTTTTTATAAAATAATTTTTTGGTCGATCCAACCGTTGAAATACAATTACCTATCATAAGGATTATTTATGCCAAATTTTATAAAAGTTGAACATCAATAACTATACAATCATGTAGATCTTATTATTGTTTATTTTAAACATATATATTATGTTTATTTTGATATATATAAAAATTACATGCAATATGATCTATATAATATGAGTTTCTAATCCAACATGTATTTTGTAATAAACTGCTCAATAAAAAGCTATTCAACAATATAACATTCATTTAAAGTTATACCAATATAGCTTAATCATAACTCTTTATATGACATTATATATATACATATATATAATATTTCACACACTCATATATCTATTTTTTCTTTTATTGCTAGGAGTGTTATCGTATGAGCTTTTGTTATAAAGTCACACTAGCCTAATAAGGTTTAGACAAACTAATTTCCCTAATTGCTGATCTAAGATTCAAATAGTCATGCATGAAATATATTTTCTTTAAATACTGCAATGACGTCTTAATTATGAATTCATTTTAATTTTAAAGCACTTTTTGTGTTGCGAAATGAGGATTACTTGAAAACTCATGTGATGATGAGAAATCATATTAAAAGATATCTAACGATGAGGTGACTGCATTAACCTGCAGATGGTGTATAAATAGGAACTGATCAGGAAACACATTTGTTTGAAACAACTAAATGCATGGAACTTATTCGATACTAAAAATGTTCTTAACGCAAAAAATTATATTTGTCAAACATTTTAATTAACTAAAATAAATAAATAAATCAAACCATATTAAAGTTTGTTCATTTCAAACACGATGGTAGGAGTACGAGCTATATTGGAATGGGACAGTCACAGTCTAGAGTCCTATGGACTTCTCAACTCGCCTTCGCTGCCCAAGGCGTAACGAGGGCAAGGCATTACGGTGGGAATGAAGGGTCGTTACGTAATTTCACTGTTTCAACATTCTATCCACCTCCTACTCCTAATATAAACGCTCCAAAAGCAGTGTTACTGTATCCCATGTACTATTATTTATATCCTTTATAATATTTTACCTAGGTTTCATCAGCTTCAGAAACCATTTTCTTATTTCTTCTACATTGGAATGGAAGATCAGGGCCAGCAGGACCCCAAAAGTTCAAGCAATGGCTCCGAGAGAAGCGAGCCTGTGCGGTCAAGATGGACTCCCAAGCCAGAACAAATCCTCATACTTGAGTCCATCTTCAACAGTGGCATGGTCAATCCACCAAAAGATGAAACCGTCAGAATAAGAAAGCTTCTTGAGAAATTTGGCACAATAGGTGATGCCAACGTTTTCTATTGGTTCCAGAACCGCCGCTCCCGGTCCCGCCGCCGCCAACGGCAGATGCAGGCTAGCTTTGAGCAAAAAAACCTGCTGCAGGCTCAAGTTGGCGGTGCAAATCCATATCATCCTCAGACTAGCCCATCATCTGCAGTTGCGATTGCTTATGGTGCTTCCTCCTCTTTCGGTGGCTATTCTCCTTATCTCCCTGGCTTCTCTTCATCATGTGGTGTTCCTGGTGGCCAAGAAGACTTGGGTGGCTTCCTCTCAGCCTCTCCTCAAATGGTTTTCCCTCAGATTGATCACAACTCTTCAGCTGCACCATCCGTTTTGTACCCTTCTGATGCTTCAAATTTGAACTACAACTCTGGTAATTAATTATGGCATGGTTGTGTTGGTTCCTCGGATTTTTTTTTTATCTTGAAAAAACTCACAGAATTATTTTCTTATATTTGATTATTATATCAAGTCTTCAAACTCAGTTTCCTTACTTGAATTCCCCATCAGAGGTGCTGTTCCGGTTTGCTTCCTGACAAAACCACTTTCCAAGGCCAACTTGAGAATTAAAATGAGTACTGGAATCTAAAATTAGTATTCCAGTGTCATTAGTTTAATATTTTTTCTGTGTAAAAGTTTCTTCTTTTTCGGCTGATTAGGTTAAGGGGGTCTGTAGAATAAAGTGGCAATCTTTTCTTGATTTGACAGTTCCAGCGGACTGAATTGCATGGAAGTCTTACTATCCGGGAAAACAAGAGGTTACTTTCCGGTTGCAGTTTCTGTTCCTCCCTTTTCTATTCTTTTCTGGGTTTCTTCGGATTCCAAATTAAACTATTTTACAAAGATTTCCAAACCCTAGAATTTTCAATCCCCCCCCCCCCCAACAAACAAACATCGTTCTCAATTTATGAAATTGAATAATCCCTTCTTGTTTGTGCATCGTTCAAAGGAATCTATAATGTCTATAATGTATTATTGTGCAATCCACCTCAATAGGCTCATGCTAATAAGGTGTTACTGTGTTTGTAAAGAAACTTGCCATGGACCCATGGTAGCTGTGATATGAAGTTCACTAATTTTTCTCAGTAATGAATATGTTTCGCTTATTTCAGTAATTGGCTATCAAATTCAGGAATTGATGATAGGCGAATAGTTTTCTGGATTGGAATCAACTTACTTTGCTTTACATTGGGACTTAAATTCTTCCCAATCCCAATTGTAAAGAAACATGTATAATATATCTTTTGTATACTTTGTAAGACACATAATAAAGGATTTTCTAATTTTTGTTTTTTCTTGTTTGGGGATAGGATCTGGGGGAACTGGTATTTCAGGATTCATCACAGTTTTTATCAATGGGGTCGCAACAGAAGTTGCAAGGGGACCAATGGACATCAAAACAACGTTTGGTGAAGATGTAATGTTAGTTCATTCCTCTGGAGTGTCAGTTCCCACCAATGAGTTTGGTTTCTCGATGAGAGCTTGCAGCATGGTGAAAGCTACTTTCTGGTTAGCACTTAGCTTATTTGCGAATTAATGGATTGCTTCTATAGCTATTCTTAAAAAAATTAACTCCACTCTCTTTTTCTTTCCTTAGGAAATATTTATTCCCGGAGATGCACTTTCTCTCTAAATACTTAATCAATTTTTCTCAAGATCATTGAATTTTGGTAACAGGTTTCAAAGTAAACACAAGCATAAACGGATCAGCTGCTAGCAGCATATCACCAACGGAAGCTTCAGTTACATGCTTTTCCCGTGTTTTGCCTTTGTTTGCTCCTCTTTTTCTGTTTTTTTTTTCATTTTTTTCCCTTTCGTAATCTCTCACATGTGGATCGGATACTAGAAACTGTGTGATGATAGAAATCCATATCCATATCTATATCTACCTTAGCAAATATTTATACTGTACTTTCTTTTCTTGGCTTTAGCACATACTTCTAAAACTATATTAATTGAAGAAAGCAAGCTTTGTAATGTATCTTTCATGTATTGCTCGTCAGTCTTTTAGTATACATGCATCTCAATATATTCGTGATTAAATTAAGAGCACTGTTGCTGAAAGTTCGAGTGTTAGCAGTAGGAAAAAGTCTATTATTATATTATTAGGGCCAGATGTTGTATCACATAAATGTGAAGTGATGCACATGTAGAAATCTCAAGCATGCATTCAAACACTTTGCTGGCTTCTTCCTTGAATTGATAATCTTTTACTCTATTTTAGCGAGAATGGCATGGAATTGCCGTCAATGGCTCGAATAGTCCTGTATCTGCTTAAAAGTTGGAGGATTTAATTTGGGGAAGTGATTAATTTTGTACCGACGGATTGTGATATCTTCTATACATTTGAGAATCAATGTATAAATCACTGGTAACTTTAGCTATATATAATAAATAAGAAATTCTTTCACCAGATTCATAGTATGACTAAAATTCTTAGTTATGAATAGATTTTGATATTGATAGATGTAAAATAATTCATGATCCTCTATCCAACAAGCTATGTTAATGGAAAAAATTATTAATAATGAGGTAACAGTTTATATGAATAACTGATTTAGAGTTTGATATTTATTGTTTTAAAAAAATTTCACGTTTCAAGTTTAAAGGAGGTATTGCGTGAAGATCATATTATATGAAAATCATCCATGCTTTTGGAAGAGATGTTTGATCACGGATACAAACTTCTAGTCTTCAAAACCCACTCGACCCAACTAATCTTACACCAATTGGATTAGCATAGTCAATTATGATGGTCAAAACTCTCCACAGCGTTAGTTTTTTTTTTTTTTTCCAACTTGAAATCTTAGTTTAGGTGATATTATCTTTTTCCACTCAAAATCGTACTTAAGATGAACGAGTATAGAAGTACTCGACATAAAAAAGTGTTGGTGTTGGTTATTAATATATGATTCCTATATTATCTCATAAGAAAATTTATTATTATTGTAAATGAAATTATCTATTATTAACACTTGGGGTAACAAACCATTTTGACTGTAGAAAGAATTTATTATTATATTGTTGATAAAATAGCACTCAAAAGAAATTGTTTGCATGTGATTTTTAAAGATCAATTTTATTAGACAAGTTTATTACAACAGACCTTTTGTTTCTCTAATCAAAGTGATTCTTATAGGAACTATTTTTTAAGGATATTAGTCTTTACGGGTTAAGTGGTAGTTCTACAGGATCACTTAAATAAAATGTGACATGTAATCAACTATATAGTTGATGTTTAAATGAATTTGTCAAATAAAATAAATTTTTAAATAAGCATGAGGAATAAATTTTCTTCTGGAATCTATTCTGTCATCGATAATGTTTAAAGTGACGAATGTCCCTTACAACGCATGACTCTTCAAGTGTCCCAATAATGGTTAAAGGAATAATACCTTTAATAGGACTCTTTAATTTGTAATTAGAATCAATTTTAAAACCTGTTACCGTTAACTTTTTAATTCAAACATTTGTAGTCTTAATTAACAAGTGATTATCGATAATCGACTGTTCCCTTTGTGGAAGGCCGCCTGATGAAAATTATAAAGAAATAAATATCACATCAAAACATTACTTTTCATCCTTAGAGAGATTATAGATATAGAGGGACAAGACAGGAAGGTCGGGAAATTAACAAACGAAGTGAAACAGAATATTCGAATTGGTGGCTAGTTGGAAACATATCTAACTCCGTTTGACTTGCATTGTCTATCTTTTTCCAGTCTATTACTTTATCAAGGAGCAAAATAGGGGAAGGCTGACGTTAGGAATAGACCATGATCAATGAATCTCCGGTTTGGAGAATTTTTTATCTAGAAACATACATCAGCCATTACTCAAGTAGTGGAAACCAAGTGAAAAATCCATTAGTCATTATCCACGCCCTTGTAGTGGAATTACTCCATCAAGTGTTTTAGATTATGGATCGTATAGATGCCGTTGCAATATTACAGATGCAATCCGCATTACGCTGCAATTGTGGTGTGACTCCAACTCACAAAAATGAGCCGGAAAGCTGGCATGTACGCCACAACAGGTCGTAACAAGCTCAAGTTCTAAGTTTCAAAAATAACAAAATTTTCGCACTACATCAGTTGGAGGATTAAATATAAAATTATTCATTGTACTTGTCTAACATCTTAAATTTTTGGGAAAGATGTCAAAATTATCATGGCAAGAGTCAAAAATTAAATATAAATCATTCATGTATCTCACTGAACCACTTAAACTTTTCTAAGATGTTTTACAAACATGGACAATGAGAAAATTACATTATTCATAATTCGTAACAATCACAATTGTGATCGTGTTTATAGTCGCAGCCGTGATTTAAAACAATTTTTTGTCCCTTGCTCCTGGAAGGATTACGATTCGTGATTTTACAAAAGCCTGGTGGCCAAACCGAATAATTGAGGCTTTAAACCACTGAAGAAAAAGGAACTAATATGTGAAGGTTGGTGATAGAAAAATATAGTACTTATTCAACTAAGACATATCTATATAAGACAATACATGCGAATGGAGTAGACAGCAAAATAAATGACCCCTACCATGTGTGGTTCACTTTCATCTAAATGAAGGAGTTATATCGAAAACATTTTTCATTCGAATACAAACTAAATTAATTAGATGCGATTTCATTATCTAATGACCTTCAAAGAAGATTTAGCCAGGGAATATTCATCCCCAATTAATATAATACAGTATTTTTTGTAAACCTTCGTTCTAGCTTTTTAAAATAATATATATTCACATATGATTACGAATGTAAAATTCACCTAAGTTTTTTTTAGTACATCTCTTAATTTAATATTATTAGAGTATAAAATCATTCATGTAAAAAAAAAAGAGTATAAAACCATTTATGTTGTCTATATCTACCAATTTTGACTTCCATGTTTGGTTATACATGAGCTCTATATATAAATTTACACATGAAACTCATTCATAAAAAATTTACCCCGTTTTTACTTTCCAACAAACATACCCCAGGAGAGATTATTTCATGATATGGTATTAGAGTTTTTATGACCAAATTATTTTTATTATAATAAAATTGTTTAAGTTCCAAGCTCAAAAAAGACAATTTTATGAAGAGACATGTTAGAGTATAAAACTATTTGTATTATCTCTATCCATCAACTTAATTAAATTTTTTTTAGGAGAGATGGTTTCATCATGGATATGGCATGTCCATTGTGTCATATAAAACTGCTTAGTGTGATTAGAAGATTTTTATTTTCTTTTTTATTTGACAAGCACTCAAAACAAGTCCAAGATTTTGATGGAAGTGCATGGCCAGTACGTGGAATCCTGACTGAAACTGGAACGAGATACCAAAATGCAAAGAATAATTCTGCAGCTTGGTCCCACACCGACCAATATAACCAATGCAAATCAGACGGATGTTTGTAACAAATTTCTTGGATTCTTTTGAAGTATATAATAATCTCAGAACATTAGGGGGCACACTAACTTAGGAATACCATGTGCGATACACAAGTTTTATTGGTTGGCATGTCAATTAAATTATACATTTGCATTCCTAAGTTTGATTCTTGTGTTCTATAGATGTCATTTTTTGATGTCATTATTATAATGGCATAAGGTTATAGATTTTGTTGACCAGGAAAAAGATTAGTCATTCATTTTGAGAATTCCAATAATATGCATGCATGGATTTTTTTCCCTCCCTGATGGAGCTCATGATTAATTTCAAGGGACTAAGTTGAGATTGGAACAATTTTACTCTAAAATCCAGCTAGGATTACTTTGTTACTATGTACGTACACTGTGAAGCTTGTGCATTCGACTGTTTCACCCACCCTTCTTTTGTATTGCCAGAGGAATTTTCTGAACAACTATAATTTATTATTTGTGCAGGTTCTGCTGATTAGAGAATAAATTAATTGTTTTATTTTTGATGATTATGAATTGCCAGACTATCATGAAGATTACCAAAATTCATAAAAATCCCAAAAAAAAAAAAAAAAATCCATAAAGGAGATATCCAAAACTGCCTCCGGCCAACTATAAATTAATTGTGTTATTTTTTGTATTTTCTTTTGAATTTTTTGCTAAACATAAATCATTGTATATCCAACAAGAAAATAAATTTTTAACGTCTATCAGTAGGCATCATCAACAGATATAGAGATTCTATGTAAAATAATTGAAGTGGTTAATACGAAGTCAAAGGAGTTTTGATGGTTTTATTGGTTATTATGTAAGCTTAAGAAAGTGTCTATGATGAAAAATTATTGTATTATTTATTAATTATTATATGTCAGAGTAATTTCCTATAGATAAATATTAGTTATTAATTATTGTACGAGCTATGATATCATTGATATGAGTTAAGAAATTTTCTTCTGATTGTTTGAATACAGGACGGATATGACTTTAGATGGGGTGTTACGTTGTTTATTTTATTAGGATCTCTGATTGTTCTAAGCTTGATTGCTGTTTTGTGGTATTGATTTACTTTGCATCACCCTGATTTGGGGTGTGTAGTTATTTATTAAAAAAAAAGAAGCGAATTTTCTTCATTTTTTTTTTTCACTTGTGAGAGTTCTAGAATATGTGGAGCTATTTTTTGTAATAGGAGTTTTGGTCCAACTCCTCCTATGAAGTCCTTCCTATACCTACACACAAGACAGCAGCAATAGATAATTCGGTCCAATTAAAGAGATGAGAGCTCGTGAGTTTCTGGGAGGGATGGAAGGTCGAAGTGGGATTCGATTTGGAGAGTGGTGAGGGAGTTCCATTCAATTTTGTTGACAATCTACCACCTTTAATGGGTAAAGGGCGCTATATCAACTATTTGGATGGGAGGGGATGGTGATGGATGTTTGTGTCATATAAACAGAAGAGAAAATCTAACAAACCCTTTGCTTTTGTGAGATATGGTAGCTTAGGGGGAGTTGATAGGGCAATCCATAATCTTTAACAGGATCATCATTAGAGGACAAAGAATCTTCGTACCTGAAGCCAAGTACAGAGAAAGAGTTCGGAGAGTTTGTCTAAAATAAATGTAAGCCATTCAAAATATTGGATGGAAGACTGTTCAAGGATGTTGTCAATGAACACAAAAAGTATGGGCCTCGTATGTGTGCTGGTGCTGCACAACCTGTTTGGGAGGACTCTTTGCCTTCAAACCCCCAGGGCTTGGGCTTGACGAAAATTGGGAGCTGGAATCCGCTGAGTTCCCTGATGCAGTGGTGGTTGAAACGCAATAAGTAACACCCTAAATTTTAATCCTTTAATGCTCCAATTATGTTAAGATTAACCTTTAGTTATTATATTCTCATCTTATAAATGTTTTTTTTTCCATAAAATAAGATATAAAGAAAATAGCAATAATAATTTTTTATAAAAAATCAAATTAAAAGCCTTGTGCGTAGAGAAATCATATCCAATATTTATTTTGTGGAAAGTAATTAACACATTCATAAATGCATATAATCATCCAATGTCTGAATAATATATAAGCCTTAAGTATATGTAGATCAATCCAAATAGTATGTCATATACTAAATAAGTAGCAAAAACAATAAATATTTTCTGGCTAACAATGGTTCGATAACTAATGAAGTAATTAAACTTTCAATAAAATTATAATATAACTCATCTAAATAAGTCTTATGAACTAAAATAAAATCCTTGCCACTCGCACAATTTGAAATTAAATCTACGTACTTTCCTTTAACGTGTTCTAGAGGATCTTTATTTAGTTACTTGCTCCTTGGAGATAACATAGAAACAAATGGGGTGAGAGCCCAAAAATTTCTGTAAATGCACATAATAAGGTGACATCAAACTTATCTCCAGCTATTCTAGTTATTTTTAAAAAGACATGAACATACGTCAAAATTCAATTAATAAGTTTAAAAAATCTTTACCTAAGGTAAACATATATTTTAAGATGGTCTTTCTTAGCACGGATGCAATATTATATTTCATGTATGTATGACAATATAAATGAACACACACATATACATATAAAATTACATTAAGTCATATAAAGTTTGTAATTTTAGCCTGTTTGTTTTATTTTTTTCTTTATTCATCCATCTCTCTATATGTCTCTTTTTTTATACATCTCTTTTATTTATGCATCTCTTTCTCTATTTGTTTCTTTATATATATCTTTCTTGATTTATACATCCTTTTCTTTATTCATGTCTTTCTTTATATATCTTTTTCTTTATTTATCTCTTTTTTTACACATATTTTTCTTTATTTACCAGCTTAGCAAACAGTGGGGTAATGAAATCATACCAAAAGTCAATTGTCACCGACAAATATAATGGATAAATGTAACACCCTTCCAAGTATGACATCCTCCTTAAGTTATGACATTAGACTTGGAAGTTGTCACTTATAATTAGCGGACCTTGCTTAAGTATTTATAGCAAATTTGATTGGTTTGTGCAATAATTAATTCATAGTTCTATTAAAATATATAAAAAGATAACAAAGTATTTATTGAGTACAAATCCAAGTAAAGGAAAAGCACTTCTATGAGCCTTGATACACATCGTCCTTGCTATACATTCATAAAAACACAAACTAAAAATGATCTTCATCCATCGTTACTCTAAATTAGACATTTCCAGCTATGAGGCTTCAATAATCTCGTAAGCTATTTGGAGATACACCTGGAACACATAAACACAGTGGTGAGAATCATGAAATTCTTGTAGCTTGAAAAGTGCATGAGAAGGGAGGGTTGAATCATGCTTTCATTTTTCTAGCCTTTTTGGTTTATGAAAACTTTAAATAAATACTATCAAGTATAAACTTGAAGTGCATTAAAAATATAGTTAGCGAGTAGCAATGAAAATATAGTCAATGAGTATTGTAAGTAACTTTCTAAACTAATAAATAAATAACACTAATTAAGAACTATTTTCTTGGAAAAACCTTAATGATAAACACAAAGCAGAAAATAAAAGAGATTCAGGGAAAGAGAGATATTGCACAATGAGTTTTATATCATTTTGACCAACCTCGTATATCCAGTTTCAACAACCAGCTTGAGTTCCACTAATCAATCCTTTCTCAACTCTGAGAAGTCAGATAGTCTTCTATAGCCTTCTCAAGCTATCTCACATGACTAGTAGTGTAACATCTTCCCAAGTACAATATCAGCCTTAAGCCATGACATTTAACTTCTGGAGCCGTTACTTATAGATTAGTGGACCTTTCTTAGATATTGATAACAAGTTCATTATTCGTGTACAACAAGTCGTAATTCTATTAAAATATATATAAAAGAAACCAAAACATTCATTTAATACAAAGTACAAAAAGAGAAGCTCTTCTATGAATTTTAATACATATCTATTCTCTATTACACTTACATACATATAACTACAACTAAGTACAATAATACAAATTTCCGCCACTAAGCTACTGGAATTCCAATTTAGTCTTCCTTGTAGCGGCTTCACTATTTCTTAAACCAACTTGGAGATGACATGAAGCATAAAACAAGTAGAGGTGAGAATTCTAAAATTCTAGGAGTGTATCTCCAAAATACATAATAAAATCCATGTCATCATTATTGTCCCAGCCACTTTGGTTTACTAGAAAATGTGAGCATGCAATATGTATCAAAGGTTCATTTTAAAGTTCAAAAACTATTCTTCCTAAATGGTCTCTTTTATTATTCAATCACTTAATATACACATATCATACTAAATATCATATAAACCATATACTACTAAATTTCAACTTAACATATTGGTCTCAATATTCGATACTAAACTTCTTCACTTAGCACATAAGATAAAGGACTACTTAGAAAGCTTGCTACTTCAACTTGTCTTGGCCTTCAACTAATCTTGTCACATCTGGGTTTACGATCACCGTCCCAGTGGCAATAATGGAACAGACCTTTTTCAGGATTTAGCTTATCCATACATGATCATACAATTTTCACACAGACCTATTCCTAAACCAGGTTCACTTTCCCCGACTCAATTCAAGGGTAGTCAGGTTTACTTTTCCTACAGACCAATTACTTTCTAAACCTAAGACATATAGTCTCATGCTTTTCTAGGTAGTCAAGGTTCACTTTCCTACAAATAGATTTACTTTTCTCTAGCCCAAGAAATACAATCTTATGTTTTTTTTTCACATATACACAATTGTAAGAAGTATTCATATCTATATGTGCCTAATCTATCACTAAGTTCACATGCCCAATTATTCATATTCATGTACTCATGTCATACTAGTGCCAAATATCATTATTTCATCAATTCAAAGCATTGTTTCATTTCCAAGCCATATGGCAGAATTTCACACCTTTGTAGCACAATTTAAGTTGCACATCAAACAATTAATTCAGAGGCTATAAAAATTCTCCAAGACACTTTAAGGTGTCCACAAGGTCCTGTAAAAATTTCAAGAGAAAAATAGTTTTCTAGCTATACAAAAAAATTCTACAAATTTGGTGGTTAGAGGCCACCTAATCGCTGAAGCTAGAATTCCATAATTTTTAACCCTACCAAATGACTGTAACTTCAATATGTTTCCAACACTCTATAAAAATTTCAAAGCAAAAATCAATCATTTGCTATAGTAACAAAATTCACAGAGATCGACTTAACAATTAAATATAGATGTATCATTTCAGTTCATGATTTTTTTAAAGCAGTTAGAGTCTTTATCATATACTACGAAAATTCATAGAGTTGCCTTAGGATATTAGCTTCAACATATAATTTTTTTAGCTCATAAAAATGCCTACAATTACACTAGAAAATTCTGGAATCAACCTTACCTAGGAGAAATCTAATTGAATACCATAATTCAAAATTCTTTTTGACAAAATGATTTCTAACAATATGCAAAAACCCACCAAAATTAATACATCAATATTCATATTATCAACCAATACAATAACATCAAATTAAATAGTGGTTAAAATAGAAAAAACAAATTTTAAGTAAAAAGGTTCAAAATCCCTACTCTTCTGAGCTTTAGATCTTGGCTCTAATCATGTCTTCCAAGAATGATTTTGTCTCACTTCAAACCTTTTAATCAACACCTAATCCCTCCCTTAAACAGAAAGGATGATCTCTCAAGGTGCAAAAAGGCGATGGATTCAAATTCTAATCGATTAGTTTTGTAGGTATTGATGAGGAGAACATGTTTTGTGAAGGGAGTTTGTGGTTTTATCAAGTTTTGGCTAGGAAAATAGAGGTTTAATCAAGTTTCTTTGATGTTCTTGAAGAAGAACAATGGTGGTATTTTAGTCCTCTTTATGGCCGAGAATGATGAGTGGAGGGATAAGGTTATTGGCCTTATATTTATCTTAAGTTAGACTTTAGGTATTATTTAATGTAAATGCTTAATTATTTCTAAGAAGAAAAATAGATAAATGGCTAGGATTTATTCTTGTAAATCAAGATTAAATCTTAGCCTTACACTTGGCTATAAGGATAAACTTTATCCTATTGTAAAGATTTGACCATCTTTCGTTGTTAAAAATTGCACCTTGAGTAATTAAACATTGCCTTAAAATTAATTCAATGTATAAA
>JAMLFY010000010.1:233000-255200 GCA_030441495.1 Dalbergia oliveri | reverse complement strand
CCACCCAATAGACAAGTGCGTGGCTTAGAAGAAGCCATGCCATTTCCACTTTATTAGGACTAATAGGATGCTTACAAAAAATTACTACATTTATCTTTAAGAAAAAAAAAACATTTTGGAGTTTCAAATTATTTTGCATTTTGTCATGAACTCATAAAATCAATATCTCATCATTTCCTTTCTTGAAAATTTGGCCAGCACACTCCAAGAACCTCTCCTCCATTGTTCTTCCTCTCAGACTCCATTAACAAACTTGGAGCTTCATAAACCCTAGCCTAAACTTGATAAAACCTCAAAATCTTTTTACAAAACATGTTCTACACCTCAAGACCTACAAATCTAACCGATTGGAATTTCATTTCCTCACCAATCCTTACCTTTCTATCTTCACCCTCACTGAATTAAGAAGGAGTTTGGATTGATTTGGGGAGCTTTGAGGAAGCAGAGGCAATCTTAGAGCACCTTGGGGCCAAGGAGTCATTAGCTCACCAAAAGTAGGCTTTTGTCCTTTTCTTGTCAAATTTTTTCTGATCTATTTTGGCATGACCTAGGTCTGAAATTTTGGTTTGTATTGCTGGATAATGTGTTGGTATTGATGTGTGAATTTTGGTGGTGTGTTTGGATGGGGTTAGAGAAGGGTTTTTCTCAAAGGAAATTGGGACTAGGCAGCTGGATTCCTAGTTGTCCTACAAGTAGCAATTGTACACGAATTTTGGTATAGTTGTGGGTAATTTATGAGCTATAAAAATTATATGTTGTATTTAACATCTTAAACTAACTACATGAATTTTATTGGGTGTTGATTTTAAAGTTTACTACCTCAAAAAAATCAAGGACTGAAATGTGACTTGAATGCTTGGTTGTTTAAAACTTAAGCAATAAAATTCTTGAATTTATTATCATACAAATTGATTGAATTAGCCCATGAAATTTTTACATGAAGTTTCAAACATATTTAAGTATCACTGAAAATTTTCTTGTGCCTTGATTCTATCAATTACTAGGGTTAAAAATTTTGGAAACTCGGGTCTGGATTGTGAATTGGTGGCCCCGTACCACCAAATTTGTACATTTTACTAAAGTAGCTATAGAGCTCTGTTGTCCTGAAATTTTTATAGTTTATTCTAGACACATTGAAGTGTCATGTAGAATTTTTTTGGCTTTTTAAATGGCCGTTTGATATGGCAATTAAATGTTGTACCTAGACCAGTAAATTTGCCAAGGTGCTGGGATGTGAGAGTGCTGAAAATTTGTCATAAAATGATATTGATCAAGTTTATGGCATGTGAAAGCATGCTAATTATTTCAATTACTTATCCATGAGGCATGAATGGGCCTCTAATATGATTGAATACCTACTTGTAATGTAATCATGCTTTTGAGAACAAAGTATTTGATGTTAGCTATTTGGCCACGTAACTTGTGACATATAAAAGTATGCTAGAGGCATGATTGAGATTATATTGTGAATGATATGCATTATGCTTGCATTTGAGAAAGAGAATATATATAAATTTCAGTTGTGTGTTCTACATATGGACAAAACAGAAACAAGACTTCGATTCAATGAGGGAAGGAAAGAAGAAACCTCCTAAATATTTGAGTCGATAGACATATAAGCTAGGAATAGATCTATGTGTGATTGGAAATGGAAAAAAATGAAGTTCGATGATCACGTATAGGATTGAACTCGTTCTATAAGCAGACTATTTCCTTTGTGTGGTGTGAACCACTATAGAATACCATTTGGTATAAATTATTTATTATGGATTGTCAACAAATACCGTTGGGTATAACTAAGTCTTTCCTATGTCAATAAAAGAGAAATGCACTGACTTGATTTCTATGGCCATAAGTGGAACCATGTCACATTGAGATAAGTTCACTACACGTATTATATGCCTACTAATCTTACTCTAGATTGGCTGCCTTGAGATTATTTATTAATTGTTGAAACATTATGATATATGTACTCTAAGTGGTTGATTATTAAAAGCTACCCACTTCGGAGGGATGATTTTAGAACCTTAAAATGAATCTTTAGTTTATATTGTATGATCACATTTTCTATAATAATAAGTAGTTGGGGATGATGATGACATAGATTTTGTATATGTTTGGGGATGCCTCCGAGAATTGTTTAAGTCTCACCCCTATGTGTTTGTGTTTCCTGTGTCTCCAGGTTAAGTCAAGGGATGATGAAGCCTTAATCAAGGACTCTAAATGGAAATAGTGTAGCAGTGAATGTTTATATTATGCGTATTTAGTGGAAAGGATATGTATGTAAGTATATTAGAGAATATTTATCTGAAGCTCATAGAGGAGCTTCCTCTTACTTAGCTATGTACTCAATGTAGTGTTCTTTTGTTGTATGTTTTAATAGAATTGCGTAGTTATTATCTACATTAATCGGGCTTGATATAGATACTTAAGAAAGGTTCACTAATTAATAAGTAACAACTTTCAAATCGTATGACTTAAGGATAGGGTTGTACTTGGGAGGATATTACATTAAGTCCCTCAAATTTGACAGAAATTCAATAGCACGATAGCTGTATACCGAATTTCCTCAAATGAGTCATGCCACATAACTCATTCAATATCTCAATCAATCCAATTGAAAAAGCCACATAAACATATTCATTCATTTAATCATCATCTCATACCCATATGCATCTCAAACATAGCATGCCACATAACAATCACATCATATGCTCACATATTCTCATACGCATGCCAACAGTGCCTTTACGTATACACTCGGTATATCATGTGCTCACTCGGTCACTTACTTTCATCAACCTCCCTATCTTATAGTGTCCTATGCTTTGACCCTTTACGTCTTAAACTCGGGTTCTGATTATTGAATTCCCATAATAGATCTTTTATGCACCTAAAGGATCATTGCTTGTAATTCTCTCCAACATTTATACTGACCAACTCTTCCAAGCAACATTGTATAGATTAGTTGCCATGATCGTTATTCGACTACGGGTTCTAGAATCTATGTCTTTAACCCTTTTTAAGTTCCTGCCCTTTGCCTAAGGCTCTATATTCAATTCCTAGACCAATTATTAGGGGATTCCTACACATATCCACTAATTATGAACCATTTTCCTTAAGTTCAATTATGCTGAAGTAGAATTTATATTTCTTGTGTCTAAGTGTCCTAGAATTCTCGTTTTAAGTCCTTTCTAGTTACTTGTTCTTTTCTAACTTCCCCAAATATTTCCTTGCTTCACTCAAACATAATCTTACGCATTTTAACTCCATAAAATAGAATTAATACAATGGCCAAGCAACAAGACAGAAACCAAAAATGTGCATCACACATAATCACACAAATTCAGGTTATAAGTACATATAAGTTGCTAGTTTTCTCTGGAACAATTTTAGGAATTCAAAGGGTCGGTAATCCATTACATGGTCCTGGTAATTGATTACCAGAACCTAAATTTTGTTTAGGTACAAGGAACATCCAGGTAATCGATTACATAGGATGGTAATCGATTACTTAGGGTTAAAAAAACTATTTTTGGAAATGAAGAACATCATGGTAATCGATTACATGAAGGTAATCGATTACAGGAGTTAAACACCAATTTTGGGCATGAAAAACCTTGGTAATCGATTACATTGTTGGTAATCGATTACTAGAACCTAAAATGTTCGAATGACCACTCTAGTAATCCATTACCAGAACCTCTGGAATTTGAGAAAACATGATTTTTGACACATTCTAAGCTTCTTAAACACCTTGAGACCTATAAAACATCTTTCTAACATTTCCTTGAAAACATCTCACATTTCTGCGAAATCAAAACCATCATTGTGTTATAGTAAAAATTTCCATTTTCTAAAACTTTATATATGATACTTGGGCAAGTCTTTGAGCTCTAAAGTATTTAGGTGATGACATAAACATAAACATGCTATGCACTTTATTTTATTCTTCATTATAAAGTAAAGTGGGAGCATAAAATAAATGAATGCAACCTTATTATTATCTCTAAAGATTAAGTGATGACTTGAAATATAAACATGAAATGCAAGCTTGGAAATTTAAACATGATAATGCAAGTTCATTTATTTATTCTTGTGAGCTTAGTGATGGCATCAAAAGTAGACATGATATGCAAGGCATAAACTTAAACATGAGTGCAAGTTTATTTTATCTTAACTAGAGCTCTTAAGGTTTAGGGAACATCATAACCTTAACCCAATATGTATCTTAACAACATAAAGTGAGCTTTAGAGTTCTAGTACCAAGTCTTCAAAGAAGTCTTTTGTAACGCCCTATTTTTCTATTTGAGTACAAATGACCAAAATGCCCCAAAGGTCATTTTTGCCTGGAATTTAGGGGTAACTTGACAGTCCTCGAATGGGTCAACTCAATGTTTGAAGGGGATTATATCTGTTATGTTTGACATTCGAGGTGAAAATCTCGTTTTCCAACTTAAGGCTCAAAATGACCAAAATACCCCTGTGTTTATGGGTAAAGGTGCCGTTTGAGCCAGAATTTTTCCAAAGTTTGGAATAATGTTTTTGAGTGGGTTGTGATGTTTAATTGAGCCAGGAGGTCCCGAGTAGTTTTAATGCAAAATTACCATTTTGCCCCTAAACAATGTACAGTGAGCCTAATGACGTAATTAAGCAAACCTAAGCAATATTAGGCTCTAATCAAAGATTAATTTATTTCGATAATTAATCTAGAGTCAAAATAATTTATTAAGGTTAATTAGAACCTAAGATTGCTTGGTTAAACTCTAATTACATTTAATTCAAGATTCCTAGTCATGGAATCTTGAATAATGTTTTTTCTCTCCAATTCCTTAAATTAAGGAATTGTGCCATACCTTAATTTGACTAAAAAAATGGTTTTAATTTGTTAATCTAGCAAGACCACTCCTAATCAAGTCTTGACAACCTTAATTAGCCATTACCTTACCTAAACACTTTCTTACAAACTCCTAATCAAAACCTTAATCAAAGAAACACCTAAACACATTACTAAACCACAATTACATGAACAAATTATCCTCCTCCTTGGCTATAAAATTTTGGCCAAAACACTCCTCCCAATTCCATCACATGTTGTTTTAATTCTCACTCAAAGAGCCATGCTTTGCCATACTTCACCATGCCTTGCCCATGCTCCCCACCATACCTATCAAGAGATATTTTCTCTCTTTTGGCCCAAGGAGTAACCGGCTATCTCCTCCTCCCAAGCCATCCACAAGCTTTCATTCTTCTATAAATAGGTGAACTGAAAGCTCTTTGAATGTTTACACACTTCGTCAACTCAAAGCCTTCTTTCTTCAAACCTTAAGAAAACTTTTCTTCTTCCTTTCCCTTCCCTTGGCCGAAGTGTTTCAGCAAGGATTCAAGAGGATTTCTTTCTCTTTTCTTCTCAAGAAACAAAGCTTTCCTTCCTCTCTTCAAGACTTCTTCAGGTAGGGTTTATTTTCCAAGCTTTGGTGCTTCCTTTAAGGAAGAGTTCTAGTTTTCTCTTGGCTTTTCCAAGTTCTTCTTCTCCTCTTTTATTTTCGGCCTAGAGCCTTTGTTGAGAAAAACTTTGGCTTGATGATAAGGTTTCAAGATAATGGTCTTGTGATGCCATGTAAGAAACCTCTAAAGCTTAAAAACTTGGTCTTGGACCATATATGATTTGGTTTCTTCCTTTCCTTTTTCCCTTTCAAGATTTCGATTTTTATTCCTTTCATTATGCAAGGTTTGATAAAAGTGTTGAGTAGATCACTAAAAGTTTTGTCAAGAAAAGTAATCATATGATTTCAAAGAGCTCTAAGCTTACCCTTGCCAACCTTAAAGTTGGTCGGTTTCTAAGAGTTTACTCTAGATTGAAGCCCATGAGCAATAAAATAAAGAATATGAGTAGTTTTATTCATGTTGTTTTGTTAAGTATTGTTTCGTCTTAGTCCACTTTCATGAGCTTGATGATGAAGTTCAAACCAAAGACTTCTTTGAAGACTTGGTGCTAAGAACTCTAAAAATCATCTTTATTTGTTCAACATACATGTTGGGTTAGGCTATTGATATTTCTCTAAAGTCTTGCAAAAGCTCTAGTTAAGATAAAATAAGTTGCATCCATGTTTAAATTTGTGCCTTGCATCTCATGTTTATCTTAATGCCATCACTAAGCTCCCAAGAATAAATAAATGAACTTGCATTATCATATTTAAATTCCAAGCTTGCACTTCATGTTTATATTTCAAGTCATCACTTAATCTTTAAAGATAATAATGATGTTGCATCTCATGTTTATTTTATGCTTTCACTTTACCTTATAATGAAGAGTAAAATAAAGTGCATAGCATGTTTAAGTTATGTTATCACCTAAATACTCTAGAGCTCAAAGACTTGCCCTAAGTATCTTTAAATGGAAATTTTTACCATGAAAAGTGGATGTGTTTTAGTATGATACGATGATGGTTTTGATTTGCAAAAATGTGAGGATGATTTTAAGAAAATGTTGAAAAGGTGTTTTATGAGGTCTCAAGGTGTTTAAATAGCTTGAAAAGTGTCAAAAATCATATTTTCTCAAATTTAGGTTCTGGTAATCGATTACCAACTTATGTAATCGATTACCAAGAGTGGTTTTGAAGGGTTTTTGGTTCTGGTAATTGATTACTAGACAATGTAATCGATTACCAAGGCTGTTCTTCACCCAGAATCGGTTTTTAAAACCTTGTAATCGATTACCTGCGTGTAATCGATTACTATGTTCTTCATTTTGGAAAAAGTTTTAGCCCTAAGTAATTGATTACCATCCTATGTAATCGATTACCCGGTTGTTCTTTGAACCCAAAACAAAAATTAGTCTTGGTAATCGATTACCAGGCACATGTAATCGATTAAGGAACATCTTTTTACTCCTAAAATTGTTCTAAGAAAAAACTAGCAACTCATATGCACTCATAACATGATTCTATGCGATTATGTGTGATGCACACTTTTGGTTTCTGTCTTGTTGCTTGGCCATTGTATGAATTCTATTTTGAGGAGTTAAAATGCATAAGATTATGTTTGAGTGAAGTGAGGAACGATTTTGAAGGTTAGGAAGGACTAAGTAAATAGAAAGGTTTGAGAACTAGAATCTTAAAATACTTAGACAAAAGAATAATAACTTCTGTTCTAGCATAATTGAGCTTAAGGAAGATGGTTCATAATTGGTGATTATGCCTAGGAGTTGAATATAGAATCTTAGGCGAAGGCATTAGGAAAGGGTTACACATAGATTGTAGAATCCCGTAGTCGAATAATGATCATGGTGATTAATCTATACAATGCCTTGGATGAGTTAGTGAGCATAAATGTTAGAAAGAATTATAAGGAACGATCCCTTAGGTGTTGCAAAGATTTATAATGGGAACACAAATTTAAGACCCAAGGCCAAAGCATAAGACACCATGAGATAGAAGGTGTGATGTGAGAATGAGGTTGTTGGCAATGCTCGTGATAATATGAACATGATGCTATATGTGTAATTGTGACATGTTGTTATGATGATGTGGATGATATGCTTGAGATGCATGAGAATGCAAAATATGAATAAGTTAGGAGGGTATGCTCCTGTGATTAAGAGGCTTATTTGATTGAGAATTTCATGAGAACAACATGTGTGATTTGAGTTATGTGGCATGACTCAAATTTGAGGAAATTTGGAGTGTAGTCGTTATGCCTTGAATTTTCGTCAAATTTGAGGGACTTGAAGAAAGTTTGAAAAGAAAGATTTTATATGTGACATGGAGACACATTTCTCCTGTACAGTGAGGAGAAAGGAAACTCATGGGGGGTATGGTCATGGAGCCATATCGAAGCGACAATGTCATTGGTCTTAACCAGATGATGTGTTTCAGACCGACGTACTTCTCCTCCACGGTGAGGAGAAGGTAAAACCGTGAGGGCATCGACATTAGCCTACCAAAGCGGACAAAGTCACTAGATTACCGTTGACATTTCGGAGAAGGAAGAAAGTCCCATGATGGGTGATTCCTTAGGTCCCCTACTGGAGTCAGGGTTATTATTTTTATGATTATGATATGCTTATCAAGAGGATAAGTAAGAACTAGTGACGACTAGTTAAGGTATGAGCTCATAGCCTAGTACCAGGGGTCGGTTACTATTTTTACATACCATGATGTCACAAGTTTGAGAAATGAGAAAAGATGTGAAACATTTTGCTTATGAAAGAGAGAAGTTGATTATGAGAAGTACATGCCACTTATATGAGAATTAGTTATTGATGAGATGTTTTATTGGTTTACTACATAAAGTATTACCATGCATTCATGTTCTACTATGCTGCATACATGCATTAAGGTTCATCATAAAAGACACGGACCTTGGATAATTATCTTTTATGAAACTTCATAATAAACCTTTGGATGTTTAACCTTTTTATAATAAACCCAAGGTTCCTGGGACGTAAACGGCAACACTAGGATAAGGATTCCTCCTGAGATTCTTTAGCAAGATTCACCCCTCTCTTGTTTCTCTTTCCGTTATGTCCAGACCATGATGGAGTCGTTCGTGATTTTTGTTGACACACCGATATGGGAGATGCACTACGATCCAGATCATCAGTCCTACCATTTTGAGGGTTGTTGTGCCATGCGCATTTTTGCATACATGGGACCCTTTCATTTCCGGTCTCCCTTCCGTTTCACCCCGACCTTTCCTGGTGACGACTTGATCTTTGAGAGGACATGCCCTCACGATGAAAACGCTGTGCCCGACTTTGTCCAGCGGTGCGTGACTATCCGAACGTGCCCTTCATCCTCGTTGTGGAGGGACCTCTCTGAGGATTCTCCCGTCGAACCCTATTCGGAGGATTTGCCCGTTTGGTGCCATTGGCCGTCGGTAGGGGTAGCAAGGGCACGGTCTCCGCGAGGCTTGTGAGGCATGTATGTCAACCGAGAGGCGCCCTTGCCAAGGAGGCGCCATTCCGCCATCCGCATGCCCACGCCCCTCTTCGTTGGGCCACATCCAGGAGCTTCCGGATTTTGAAGGCTACGTTTTCCTCACCAATGATTAGCGTCATCCGTAGGCTTTAGGGAGGGTTTTTTTAGCAGGTTGTATCTTTAGGGCTTTCCATGTATTAGCTATTTATGTTTTCCTATTTATGTTTCATGTACTGGAATCTACCCATCCTTATGTGGGTATGACTTTATGTTTTTATTCTAGTTATGTATTAAACTATGATATTTAATATTATGATGGATGTTTTTATGATTGAGGTGTTCTTATTTGCTTTGATATTGCATGATTTATTTTCTTTTCCTTCATCTCGTCTATGTAATGTTCGACAGCTCGCACTTTGTTTATATATTTCAAAAAAAAAAAATTTACCCGTATCTTCCGCTAAGTAATTTATAAGAATGAGTTTTAAGGGAAGTAATAACTAATAATTAATCTTAATACATCCTAGGCGTGTTGGGTTAAATATTAGGGTGTTACATCTTTGGTTTGAACTTCATCATTAAGCTCAAGAAATGGATAAGACAAAAACATCAATACTTATCAAACATAAAAAGAACTACATATTCTTTATTTTATTGCTCATGGGCTTCAATCTAGAGTAAATTCTTACAGCCTACCAACTTTATGGTTGGCAAGGGTAAGCTTAGTGCTCTTTGAAAACATATGATTAATTTTCTTAACAAAACTTTTAGTGATCTACTTAACATTTTCATCAAACTTTGTACAAAGAAAGGAATAGAAACCAAAATCTTGAAGAGGAAAAGCAAAGGAAAATCGAAAACTATGTATGGTCCAAGACTAAGTTTTTAAGCTTTAGAGGTTTCTCACATGGTAACCACATGACCATTATCTTGAGACCTCATCATCAAGCTAAAGATTCCATCATTTTCTAGGCCATGAGGCTGAATCATCAAGAAGAAGAGAAAAGGAAAACTGAAATGAAAAGAGAAAGAAAGACCATCAATCATCATTTTAGATCAAGAACAAAGCTTATCAAAGTAAGAAAATAATTTTAAAGACAACTCCCTACCAAGTTTTGTTTGAAGCAAAGAAAGGAAGCTTGGTTTCCTTTAGATGAAAAGGAAAGAAAATCGTCTTTAGAGTCTTGAGGAGGAAGTTTTGGCCAAGAGAGGAAAGGAAGAAAGAAAGGAACTCTTTGAACTTTAAAGAAGAAAGCTTAGAGTTGCAATGTGTGTAAAGGTTTTTGTGAGCTTTCAAGCATGCATATTTATAGAAAATGGAGCTCATGGGTGTGCTCCTTTGGAAGAAGGCCGATGACCTTGAGGGCAAGGGAGAGAAGAAATATCCCTTGATTGGCATGGGCTTAGGCATGGTTAAGCATGGGTGAAAGTATGGGTCATGGTATGGTTTGAAGCATGGCTAAGTATGGCCTAAAGAATGATTCTTTGTGGGTAAAAATAATTTAACATTTGATGATCATGGGAAATGGCTTCGGCCAAGGGTGCAGCCAAGGGGAGAATTAGTCTTCTAATTGTGGTTTAGGAGTGTGTTTAGGTGTATCTTATTAGGCCTTTGATTAGGAATTGGTAAGTAAGTGTTTAGGTAAAGTAATAGGTAATTAAGGTTATCAAGATGATTAAGGAGTTGCTCTTGCTTTATTAGTGAAATATAAACTCAATTTTATGCAAATCATTTCACAAACACAATTCCTTTATTTAAGGAATTGAAGAGAGAAGCACTATTTAAGATTCCATGACATGGCATCTTGATTTTTAAATCAAAGATTAAGGTTATCTAAGCAATCTTAGGTTCTAATTAACCTTAATAAATCATTTTGACTCTAAATTAATTATCAAAATAAATTATCTTCGATTAGAGCCTAATATTGCTTAGGTTTGGTTAATTACATCATTAGGCTCACTTGTACACTTTCCGTTCTTGCAAAATGGTAATTTCACACTAAATCCTCCTTACCTCCCAGGCCATAACCATCAAAAACCACTCATCAACATCATCCATAACTTCCTGAAAGTTTCTGGTTTCAAATAACACATTTACCCCTGTAAAACGCTATAGGGTATTATGGTCATTTTGAGCCAAAAGTTAGGTAAACGAAGATTTTCACTTGGTATCAAACATCATGGTTATAATCCCCTTCAAACATTGAGTTGACCCATTTGAGGAGTGCCGAGTCGGCTATCTTCGTAATTTTCTGTGTAAAAATGACCTTAGGGCATTTTGGTCATTTGCACTTAAAACAAAAATTGTGGCTTGTTACAATCTAACTCAGGAAATGTTTATAATAATTGGATATGTGTTGGAATCCTAATAATTGGTTTAGGAATTGAACATAGAGCCTTAAGCAAAGATGGAACTTAGAAATGTCAAAGACGTAGATCTAGAACCCTGTAATCGATAATAATCATGGTAACCAATCTATGCAATGCTATTTGGAAGAGTTAGTAGGCATAAATATTAGAGAGAATTACAAGTAATGATCCTTTAGGTGTATAAAAGATCTATTATGGGTGTTCGGATAACTAGAACATGAGTTTAAGACCCGTAAGGGTCAAAGTATAAGATACTGAAGATAGGAAAGATGATGAGAAATGACTGAGTGAACACATAGTTATATATAAGAGTGTATGTGAAAGTATTAATGGCATGCGAATGAATATGGAGCTTAAGATGTGATTGTTATGATATTGTGGCATGTTATGTTTGAGATGAAGAAGTATGTGAAATTATAATGAAATGGGTGAATATGTTTATATGATTTTAAAGGTTTGCTTAGTTGAGATCCTGAATGAGGAAGCATGTGTTATATGAGTTATGTGGCATGACTCAAATTTGAGGAAATTCGTTGTACAACTGTTATGCTATTGAATTTTCATCAAATTTAAGAGACTAAGAAAGTTTTTGAAAGTAAGATTTTGAGTGTAACATGCAGACACATTTCTCCTACTACGGTGAGGAAAAGTAAACCTATGGGGGGTATGGTCATGGAGCCATACCGAGCGACAAAGTCATTGGTCTTAACCACATTTGGATATCGAGACGTAATTCTCCTTACACCAGGAGGAGGTAAAACCATGAGGGCATAGACATCAGCCTCCAAAACAGACAAAGTCATTGGTCTTAACTAGTTGATGCATTTCGAAGAAGGAAAAAGTCCCATGATGGGTGATCTTAGGCCCCCTACCTGGTACTCTGGGGTCAAGATTATTGTGATTATGTTATGCTTATCAAGAGGATAAGTAAGAACCAGTGACGACTAGTTGAGATATGAGCTCATAGCCTAGTTTTAGGGTGCGGTTACTATTTTATACCTTTATGTCACAAGTTTGAGAATAGAGAAAAGGATGTGAAGTTCCATACTTATGAAAGAGAAAGGTTTTCATGAGAAGTTAGATGCCACTATGTGATAATAGATTATTGATGACATGTTTTATTGGTTTGCTTGCATAAGATATTGCCATGCATTCAAGTTTCGCTATGTTGCATACATGCATTAAGATTCATCATAAAAGACACGAACCTTGGATAATTACTTTCATAAAACCTCATAATAGACCTTTGCATGTTAAATCTTTTCATAATAAACCCAGGGTTCCTGGGACGTAAATGATGACATTAAGATAGGAGATTTCCCTTGAGATTCTTTAGTAAGATTCTCACCCCTCTTTGTCTCTTTCCGTTACGTCTTCAGAATCGATGGCGTCGTTCATGATCTTCGTTGATACATTGATTTGGGAGGTGCACTTTGACCCGAGCATTAGTCGTATCATTTTGAGGGTCGTTATGTTGTTCGTATTTTTGCGTACATGGGATGCCCATTCGCGCATCTAGTTTCCAGCTTTCGCTTCACTCCTACCTCACCGTATAGCGATGACTTGATCTTTGAGAGGACTCGATCCCACGACAGCAGAACTCGTTGTGCCCGCCCTTAACTTCAGTGGTGCACGACTATCCGGAGTATGTTCTTCGCTCCAGGTGTTAGAGACGACCTATCCAAGGATTCCCTACCCACATCTATTCGGAGGGATCTTACGGTTCCCATGGACATCGAGAGCAAGCACACAGTGACAGAGCGAAGGCTAACTCGATGCCCAGAGATGCGCCCATGTCAAGAAGGTCACGTGTCCCCTTTCGCTTGCACGCACCCGAGGAGCTCGCCCAATTCATTGGGTACATACCTTCCAGGGATGAGGATCAGCATCACCAGTAGGTTTCGAAGGAGGGTACCTATAGTTGGGGTTTGATCTTTTGGGGCTTCCCTGTACTTGTTGTTTATGCTTTCTTTCTGTTATGTTTCCTTTCTGAATTCTTGCTCTATGTACTACAAGCTCTACCCATTCTTATGTGGGCATGACTTTATGTTTTTATATTTCAGTTGATGTATCAAACTATGCTATCTTATACATCATGGCATTTGCTTCTATGAATGGGTATGTTCTTTATTGCTTTCAATTGTGTGTTTAATTTCTTTGCTTGCTTATGTTTTGCTCGTGATGGTAGTACGTGATGGCTCGCATTTTGGTTTATGTGTTTTCAAAAAAAAAAAAATTTACTTGTATTTTTTGCTAAGTAATTTTACAAATGAGTTTAAAAGAAAGTAATAACTAATAATTAATCTTATACGTCCTAGGTTGGATTAAATATTAGAGTGTTACACATTGAGCATGAGAAAAAGTATATGATATGGTTATGGCTTTGCATCTTAACATAATATGTTCATAAAAGGTGTAACATCCTAATATTTAACCCCATACGCCTAGGACGTATCAAGACTAATTATTAGTTATTACTTCTCTTTAAATTCATTTACAAATTACTTAGCGGAAATACAGGTAAATTTTTTTTTTTTTGAAATGATTCATATAAAACCAAGTGCGAGCCTTTGCGCGTAAAATATACAACGTGAAGCGAAGAATAAATAAAACATATAGAACATAAGCATTAAAGAACACATCCATCATAAACATCATCCTCATCACATTAGATAACATAGTTTAGTACATCACAATAGAAATATAACGAAACGTAAAGTTTTACCCATACTAGTGGGCAGAGCTTGCAGGACAATAACATAAAATAAGAAACATGATAACGAATACATGGAACAACCCCAAAAGATACTACTAAGCTAAGACTCTCCTCCAACACCTACGGATGACGCGAATCCTCGGACGGAGATATGTAGCCTCCGAACTGAAGCTCCTTGGATGTGGCCATCGAAAAGGAGATGTGGGCATGCGGATCGCGAGCGACGTGACCACCTCGGCGAGGGCGTCTCTCGGGTCGTCACACGCCTCAGGCCTCTGGAGACTGTCCCGCTACCCGCGGCAGCCAAGGACGAAGGGCGGAATCCTCGAATACGGATCGCTCGGTGAGTCCTCGGATAGGTCTCTCCGTAGCGGTGTATGAGGGATACGATTTCGGATGATCATGCGCGCTGAGGACGAGGGTCCGCATGGCCTTCTGCCCGTCAGGGTCGCGTCCTCTCAAAAATCATGTCATCGTCGAAGGGTGAGGTCGGGTTGAAGCGATAGCTTGAGAGGGAAGGCAAAAGGACGTCCCACGTATGCAAAATGCGCACCTCGCAATGACCCTTGAAGTGGTAGGACTGATGGTCGGGGTCATAGTGCACCTCCCATGTAGGCGGGTCAACAAAAATCACGAACGACGTCATCGATATCTGAAGACGAACGGAAAAAAAGAGAGAGGGGTAGAATTCTTGCTAAAGAATCTCAGGGAAATCCTCTATCCTAGTGTCATCGTTTACGTCCCAGGAACCTTGGGTTTATTATGTAAAGGTTAAGCATGCATAAGTTCATTATGAGGTTTTCACAAAGGTATTTATCCAAGGTCCATGTCTTTTATAATGATTCTTAATGCATGTATGCAACATAATATTTCATGGATGCATGGCAGTACTTTAGATATTTCAAACAAATATCAAACAACATATAAGTGGCATGTAACTTTTCTCTTGAACATCTTTCCTTTCTCATACTTGTGACACCAATCATAATAGTAACCGCACCCTTAAACTAGGCTATGAGCTCATACCTTAACTAGTCGTCACTAGTTTTTACTTATCCTCTTGATAAGCGAATCATAAACATAATCATAATCATCATAATCCCGACTCCCAGGAGTACGGGTAGGGGGCCTAAGGATCACCCATCATGGGACTTTTTCCTTCTTCGAAACGCATCGACTGGTTAAGACCACTTTGTCCGCTTGGTATGGCTCGATCCATACCCCAACGTTTACTTTCTCTTCATCTGAGCAGGAGAAATATGCTCTGCATATATCTTTAAACTTCATATTTCTCAAAAACTTTCTTTTGTCCCTCAAATTTGACGGAAATTCGGCGGCATAACAACTTTTCAATTTCCTCAAATTTGAGTCATGCCACATAATCTCAGTCACATGCATCATTTTCATGGAACTTTCTCATTGCAAAACTTTCTGTTCACATGAGCATATTTCTCAATCTCATTCATATCTTTGAAACATTATGCATCTCAAACACAACATTTCATCATATCACCATATCAAATTAGGCACATAAAGTTTCATGCTCAAGGAACTAACATAATCACATCATCATAAGTGTGCACGAGGTTCATCATCATAATCATACTCTCTCGTCCACCTATCTCATAGTATCTTATGCTTTGACCCTTACGGGCTTTAAACTTGTATTTGCATTTTCATTACCCTCAAGGGGTTGGCACTTAAACTTTTCTCTAAGATTTGAACCCATCAAAATTTCAATCAGCACTTATCATAAAAGGGCAGAAAATATCGCATGTTAGGGTCTCAAAATCTCCATTTGTGACCCTTTTTAAGATCCATCTTCGTCTAAGGCTCCATAATTAATTCTTAGATCAATTATGAGGGATTCCTAGGCATGTTCTCTAAGTTATAAACCACTTTAGATCTCTTATCATCATCTTAAACTTAGAAATTTGCACCTAATCATTTATGAAGGGATCTTGTACATGTCTTACTAATTATGAACCATTTTTCCTTGAATTAATTATGCTAGAACATTTGCACTTCTTTGTATTAAGGTGTTCTAGAATTCTCATCTCAAATCCCTTTTAAGTTACTTATTCTTTTCTAGCTTCTCTAAATCGATCCTTGCTTCACTCAACATAATTTTACACATTTAACACCTTAGAACAGTATTTATACAGGAGCCAAACATAGAACCGAATCATGAACCCATAAGATCACATAATCTCTTAGGTTGAAATGCATATAAGTTACTAGTTTTCTCTTGGATGTTTCTAGAAACAAAAGGTGGTAATCGATTACATGTTCCTAGTAATCGATTACCAGGAGCTCAATTCATTCTGGGTTTCAAAAACAACCGGGTAATCGATTACATATAATGGTAATCGATTACTTGGGGTTAAATCCGTTTCGGAAAATAAAGAACATAAGAGTAATCAATTACACTATCATGTAATCGATTACAGGTTTTCAGAAAAGGTCTGCATGAAAAGCCGTGGTAATCGATTACCAGAGCCTCGGATTTGAGAAAACATGATTTTGACACATTCCAAACTATTTTAAACATCTTGAGACCTCATAAAACAGTTTTCCAACATTTTCTTGAAATTATTCAAGTATTTTACAAAATCAAACCATTATTGAATCATATCAAAACTCATCCATTTCCTTTTTAATGGAGTTTCCTTTTTAGGATACTTAGGGCAAGTCTTTGAGCTCTAGAGTATTTAGGTGATGACATAATCTTAAACATGCCATGCACTTTATTTTACTCTTCATTAGAAAGTAAAGTGAGAGCATAAAATAAATATGAGATGCAACTTCATTATTATCTTTAAGGATTAAGTGATGACTTGAAATATAAACATGAAATGCAAGCTTGGGAATTTAAATATGGTAATGCAAGTTCATTCATTTACTCTTGTGAAATTAGTGATAGCATCAAAATAAACATGAGATGCAAGACATAAATTTAAACATGAATGCACTTGTTTTTATCTTAGCTAGAGCTCTTGCAAGACTTTTAGAGGAACATAAACCTCAACCCATTATGTATCATAAGGCAAGCTTTAGAGTTCTTAGCACCTAGACTTCAAAGAAATCTTAAGGTTTGAACTCATCATCAAGCTTAAAGAAATGGACCCAAAGTTCATCACTTTGTCTAAACAAAACTACAAGAACTAAGTCATATTCTTTATTTTATTGCTCATGGGCTTCAATCTAGAGTAAAACTCTTAGAACGCAGACCAACTTTAAGGTTGGCAAGGGTAAGCTTAGAGCTCTTTGAAATCATAAGATTAACTTTCTTAACAAAACTTTTGTGATCTACTAGACATATTTTACAAACTTTGTTCAAATCCAAAGAAGAAACTGAAATCCTTAAGGGAAAGAGGAAGAAGGAAAACGAAACTTAAGCAAGAAAGAAAGAAATCCAAGCATGTATGGTCCAAGACCAAGTTGTTTCAAGCTTTAGAGGTTTCTCACATGACAACAACAAGTCATTATCTTGAAACCTCATCATCAAGCTCACATTCTTTTTATAAGGCCTCTTGGCCAAAAAAGAAAGAGGAAGGGAAAAAGAGTTTGAAACCAAGAGAAAAACTAGAACTTTCTTGAAGAACACAAACAAAATCATCAAAACTTAACCCCTACCTTAAGAAGTCTTGAAGAGATGTAAGAAAGCTTTGTTTTCTTGATGAGGAAGGAAATCCTCTTGGAGTCTTGAGGAAGAAATCAGCCAACTTGAGGAATTTGAGAGGAAATGAGAGAAATGTAAGAATGCTTAAACTTGGCAAATGATCCAAAGAGCAACCAAGTCTTCAAAGGCTTGGTATTTATAGAAAAATGAGACATGTTGGCTGATTTGGGGAGGGAATGGCTGATGGCTTTTCAAGGTCAAGGAGGATATCTCTACAAAAGCATGGGTTTAGGCATGGCAAGCATGGTTGGAAGCATGGGCAAGGTATGGGCAAAGCATGGCCTAAGGCATGGGCTTGGAGTGCATCAAAAATCAACATGTGGCACCATTTTTAGGGGGGATTTTCGGCCAACACATCAGCCAAGGGGAAGGAATTTTGTTCATGTAATTGTGGTTTAAGGATGTGTTTAAGTGTTTCTTTGATTAAGGTTTTGATTAGGAGTTTGTAAGCAAGTGTTTAGGTGAGAAAATGGTTAATTAAGGTGGTTCAAGACTTGATTAGGAGGGTAATCTTATTAGATTAGTAATTTAAAATAATTCTTTTGGTCAAATGAGGTATGGCACAATTCCTTAATTTAAGGAATTAGAGAGAAAACACTATTCAAGATTCCATGACTAGGAATCTTGAATTAAAGAATACAATTAGAGTTTATCTAAGCAATCTTAGGTTCTAATTAACCTTAATAAATCATTTTGACTCTAGATTAATTATCAAATAAATTAATCTTCGATTAGAGCCTAATATTGCTTAGGTTTGCTTAATTGTCATTAGGCTTACTGGACACGTTCTAGGGCAAAATGGTATTTTGCGTTAAACTGCCCGGGACCTTCCTGAGCTCAACTAAACATCAAACATTGCTCATAAACATCATTCTAAACTTCCTGAAGTTTTCCTCAAACGGCACCTTTACCCGTGTAGACACAACAAGGGTATTTTGGTCATTTTGAGCCGAAAGTTTAGAAAACGAGATTCTCTCCTCGGTATCATCCATAACAGCATAATCCCCTTCAAACATCGAGTTGACCCATTCGAGGGTTGCGGGCAACTGTCCTTTAATTTCTGGAAAAATGACCTCGGGCATTTTGGTCATTTGCACTCTAACAACAGAAATTTTGGCGTTACAAAAGGTGACATAAAAATATGTGGAAAAAATCCTCTCTACTCTTGAATTAAAGGTTATGAGAGGTGATCCAATAAGAAAGTGATCCTTTGGACTCCCCAAATTAAAGGTTACGAAGCTTAATCCCATTGCCTTTATCCCGCACTCAAGAGTCTGTGTTAACTTATCATAGGATAAGATTATGCTAGTGACGACTAGTGAGGTATGAGCTCATAACCTGAAACTCTCAAAAGGCGAGAGAAATAGGTGGCCCTAAATGAGAGAAAGAATTAATCGATGTCACCTAGAAAGTGAGGAAGGTCATGTTATAATTGTTATGATTCATGAGTATCTTTTATGATTGGAATTAGTATCTCATATCTTGCATTGCCATGCATTTCATGATATGGTATATTGCATTCATGACATTTAAGAGTCATACTAAAATTAAATAGGCCTTAGTAAATGGTACTTTAGAACTTTAAAATTGGACCTTATGAATGTCCACCTTCTATAAATAAATTCAGGTTTCTGAGGACATAGATGATGTCACCAAAATAGGAGGAAACCTTACTAAGATTCTTTATCAAGTTTCTCACTCCCTCTATCTTTTCTTTCCGTCACATCTTCAGATCGATGGCAGCCTTCATAATCTACGTTGATGCGCCAACCTGGGAGCTCCATTTGATGCCACGCACCAAATCATACCACTTCGTTGGTTGTTCCGTGCGCCTATTTGTGTTCCTCGTACCAAGTTTGTTGAACTTGTCACGAGCTTCCGTTTCACACCAACTTCGCCCTTCGCGGCACCTACTCTTCAAGCGCACCTACCCAAGGAGACCACAACATCGTGCCCCCGATGTGGCCTCCGCTACCATGCCTACCCAGTACATCCCCCTTTCTAGTTGGGTTCCACTTGAGAAAGATATCCCATCCATGGGTTCTTCCACTATTCCTATGGTGCTAGGTAGCGAGGACACTGACAGCCACATTGAGGAGGTAGGATAAGGATGGCGCCTATTGTAGGGCACATGCCCGACCCCGCTTAGCCACCCCGGCCAAGTTATCTTGGATTGGGTATATACTTCCCTCTAATGGGTAGAAGTAGAGCTGGAATTACTTTGTGTAACACTCTGCATATTTAGGATAGCCTTCTTGTGCTTTAAAGGTTATCTATTTGTAGATGCACTGATGTAGGACAGAGTTTTTATGTATTGCTTTTACGTTTCCTTTTCTTTCTGAAAAATGACTTACTAACGCTACTTATTTCTTGTTTGGTGCATGGATTATCTATTTATATATATCACTATGATGTTGCTTTTTTATTCATGACTTTATGTTCCATATCCTTCCCTTATGTCTTCCCATATATGTCTCACGTTTTTGCTTTAAAAAAAAAATTTTACCCATATTTTCCTAAGTATTTTCAAAAAACCAAAACTAAAAGTCAGACAAAAGAGTAATAACTAATTAACTTAGTACATCCTAGGATATTGAGTTAAATATTAGGGTGTTATACACCACCTTCTGCCCGGCGATAGATCAACATCTGACCTTGTCTCCCCTCTAAGAGGTGACGCCATTGCCCCGATGACGAATGAGTTTCCTGTAATGTTACTATGTCTTCCACGATCTATTCATGCTTATATTATGTTGTAGTCATCTTATGCATGCCTACCCAATACCAGCTTATTTATAGGAACACCTTTTGTACATAGCTTTTTGATAGGTTTTTTATAGGGAAGCATGTTTTCATGTTTTGATGTACTTTAAAAGTCCTCTGCGTACCTTAGACTCTATGTACTGGATATTATAATAGGTACCAAATGGCATATGTGCCCCAATGTTCATAATAAGTACTCTGTTTATAGTACTTACATAAAATCATGTGATACTCTGTTGCCAATATATTATTAAGACGTAAATAATGAATATTAAATTTGAATAAATCTTACAACTAAATAAATATAAATCTTGTTGTACAATATACGAGTATGATATATGGTATCACACCCTTAGTAGTACAATTCTAGGCTAGGACACTATAATTAAGGGGATATTAAAATTGACATCAAGTGGTTCATCCAGAGAAGCCTAAGAATGGACCAACTATGCTCAGCATACTTTAATATCTTAGTGAATGTCATGCAATCTAATATTTTGATTGTTTAAGTTAGATTTTTTTTTAAAAAAATTTAGTAAGCATGATTGCCTGTTATGAATGTTATAGGTTATTGTTAAGTTAGCTTAATATTTAGCCCGAATCAACTCAATAATTTTGTTTGGTGTGACAAGGACAAATGGGTTCCAACATGCGAAATAAGAACAATAGGGATAATGCAAATAAACCAAAAGCAGGAACTATGGATACCTTTCAAGAAATGGTTGCCTCAATGAGAACAAGCTGGTAGCCAATAGGATGATGGAAAGGTTAGATCGAATGTGGAAAGAAACCTTATTAGGCACCCTGAGGCATCTAAAATCATAGAATACCAAAAGTTTGTAGAGTTCAAGAAGGCTAATCCGATGCCTTTCACAGGAGTCTTTAACCTAGGCAAGGCGGAAGAATGGATCAAGACAATGGAGAAGATCTTTTGTTTTGGCTTGTACCGAAAGTCAAAAGGTGGCCTTTGCTACATATATGTTAGAGAGATGTTGAATTTTGGTGGAACAAAGCTAAGAGGCTGCGAGGCTCTCAACTGAAATTACTTGGAATATTTTTAAAGAGTTCTTTATCAGAAGTATTTTCCTAATTCAGTGAGGAATGCAAAGGAGTTAGAATTTATGATGCTTAAACAAGGAGATATGTGTAGCTAAGTTTACTACAAAGTTTGAGAAGTTGTGTAAGTTCTTTACCATCTACCAACACAATCCAAGATGAAGCTTGGAAGTGCATTAAGTACCAGGGTGATTACGGGAAGACATTGAAGCCTCAGTGGGACTTTTAGAAATTAGGGATTATGCGACATTAGTGGACAAATGTCGGTTGGTTGAAGGATATAATAAAAAATTAGCAACTAAAGTCCACTGAGAGGACTTAAGAAGATTGGCACTACAAGGCCACAATTAAGCTAACCATCAACAAAAGAATATTTCCACCAAATAATGCTAGAGGAAAGCAACTACAGCCAGTTAAGCCATGCTTAAAGTGTGGAAAAACCATGGGAACAAGTGATGTCCTGCTTGGCAAAATGTTCGTTATGGTTATGGCAAGCCAGGACACATGATGTATGAATATCCTAATTGAAATCAACAACCCAGTTCGGCCACACCAAGGATGCGTCTTTACCTTGAAGCGCGAGGGAGTTCCTCAATCCAAGGATCTGATCCAAGGTAAGTGTGAAATTGAGGGTAACATCTTAAATATGCTATATGATTCGGGTGCTACTCATTCATTTATATCCCACAATC
>JAMLFY010000010.1:135835-232500 GCA_030441495.1 Dalbergia oliveri | reverse complement strand
TATTCCAAGTGCTACCTTTATCTCAAGTTCAATCAAATACTCAACCACATCCCCAACAATCCCCACTAAATGCTCAACCTCAATCTCATCAACCCCCACCAAATCATCAATCTCAGCAAAATGAATCAAATACTCAGCTTCCTTTGCCACAACTGAGCCAAATTCTCATTTGTTGTCCTCACAATCAGGTGACAAACACCCAGTCTTCATGTAGTGGAGTTGGCATTGATAATGGTGAGAACAAGATTTTGATAGAGCCTGATAGGGATGGGTAAGTAATGTTTTTATAAGCATAATTATGAAAATTATCATGCCTTAACATAGTGTTGCACTAACTTATGATTTGCTTATTTCTAGGTTTTGGCCTCACAAGGAAGTCATTCAGGCATTGCGTCATGTATCAAAAGTAAGTTTGAGGAAGGCAAACCAAGGTGGAAAGCGTTTTAAGATTACTAGAGAGATGTGGTTTAAACTATTTGAGGTGACTATGTTGATACTATTTCAATATCTTAATTTAGTAGTTAACATTATTTTGTTGTTATTATTAGACAAATAACTTTGATTTTTGTAGGGAAAATTTAAGTGGGATCCTAAATTTAATGTGGAAATTAAAAGTAATTTTGAGAAAAAGAGTCAAGCAAGCTGTCACAACTTCTACAAAAAGCCCGGAAAGATGGTATTAAACCTTCATGGATTGGAGAGACTTTTGGGCAAATTTGGTTCAATATTGGAAGCCTGAAGATTTCAAAGCAAAATCTAACATAATAAGAGAATCGTAACTCTAATGCAGGTGCATCACTACATACCGGAAGGTGTATACCCCATCGAGTTCTTCAGAAAAATGGTATTAATAGAGTTTATTTAATTTTCCATTGTTTTAATTTTATTATTCTAGCTTTATTATTAATGACATGTAAACTTTTTTTTTTTTGAGTTGTAGAAAGCTGAAAATGGAGGAAAAGACCCATCATTCTCTGAATTTTATTTTAACGCACAAGACAAAGAAGAATAAAGAATGGGTCCACCCAAAAGCTCAAGATGCTTATGTGAGTTAATGTTGATTTTATTTTTGCTACTTATATATTTAGAGATGAGAATGATTGCGAATGTGTATCTATGCTATATTAGTTTTCTTCTTGTGTTTATGGCATGTTAGAATTAAGGTCCTTCTATTGATCCATACAAAGGTCTCAATGGATCAGTCTAGTTTGTAAAAGTTTTTTCCTTTTAGTTTATACATTTTCTATAATAGAGTAAGTTGCTAGTATTTGTTGTTTATATTTGACGCTAAGCTTGAATGATTTTTGTTTATAATAGGAGAACTTTGAAAAGAAAAAAAATGAATTATCATCACCTAAAGACTAATTCAGGGAGAAGCTATTGCACAGTCTCTGTGGCATTTGATTTGCAAATTTGGGTAGACTCTATGGGAGGAAAGAAAAAAGGGAGAGTATCTGGGCTTGGTTCTTTGGGCAGGTCAATGAAAACTATTACTCAGGAACTTCACTAACAACGACCATATTCAGAAGACATTGAGGAAAAGATAAGAAGTGAAGTTCATTCATTCAATGCTTTCTTACAAGCTCAATTGGAACAAGAAAAGGCAGAGAAAGAAGACATGAAGAAGGAGTTAAATGAAACAAGAAATACATTGAATATATTGATGAAGAAATTAGGCTATGAAGCAAGTTCCTCTCATTCAAAGCCTATATCCCATGATGAAGAAGATTCAAGTGATGAAGATGATTCAAGTGATGGAGAGAATGAGGATAGTACATCATCTGAATACTCTAATGCATAGCTGCCATTTATTAGAACTATTACTTTACTTTATATTTATCGATCTTAGTACTTAATCATATATGATGACAGATGACTTATGAATTTTTATTTAATTTGAGTAATGCATTACATTGAAGTTATTATATTATGAGAAAATTTATGTTTCATTGTTGAATTAGACATTTAGTTTATTTAAGAGTTATTAGAAATAGAATAAACATATATATATATATATATATAAGGTATGGGTGAGAAATAAATTTATAAATTTAATGAACAATTATTAAGTTTGTTCAATTTGGTTATAAATTTAATTTCCTATGAAAGTTATATTAGAAATGGTTAGCTGTGAAATTTGCTATCAATTTAATTAAATTTTGGTTCATATTTCTTGCAAAATTTGTTGTAAAATTTATTATTTGCAAATTTTGCTAAAACTTACATGCAAAATTACTTGTAAAATTTGGGTTTTGAAAGGTGCATTACTTGCAAAATTTACCTGTGAAACATACATGCAAAATTACTTGCAAAATCAACTTTGTTGTGAAAATTACTTGCGTAATTATCTCTAAAATTAGATTTTGGAAAGTCATGACAACTTGTGGATTTTGTTGCAAATTAAATTACATGCGGATTTTGTTGGGCCAATTAGATGCGGATTTTGATAGGAATATTACCTGCACAATTACTTGCGAAATTGAATTGGGATTACCTACAAATTTTGCTGGGATTTAGTTACCTAGTTTTGTTGCAAAAATTACTTGTGAATTTTGCTACGACAATTTAATTTGAGGATTTTCTTGCACAAATTACATGCAAATTTTCCTACGAATATTTATCACGAACAAAATTAAGCAAAAATACGGAGCAAAATTCCTTCTAACCACACACCATGCCACGAAAATTAGTTGCGAATTTTCCGTATTTCTTGTGAAATAATCCGTAGCTAATTACTTGCGATTTCAAAATCCGCAGCAACCAATTATCAACGAGCATATTACCTTGGATTTTTTTCCAACAAAATTCACATGAAACCTGCTTTCTCCAAATTTTTGACAAAAATTCAAGTAAAATCCTCAAGTAACAGGTAAGTTTTTAGTAGTGGAAGAGCTTTGCAAATTTTCCACTATCTATCAACGTAATCCTGATGAAGCTTGGAAGTGCGTGAAGTATGAAGGAAGATTACGTGAAGACATTGAAGCATATTGGACTCTGAGATCTGAGATTATGCAACATTGGTAAACAAGTGCCGTAATGAGAGGACTCCAATAAGATGTTAGCAACCGCTCAATCTACTAAAAAAACTTCTAATAAAAGAATGGCCCTCGAAGACCAAGACTATGAGGATGACCCACCTTGAAGGATTCAATCAAGACCACATAAGGATAAACAACAATGGTCAACCAGAGCCAAGATTGTGCAAAATGTGGGAAGAACAAGATTAGACCTTGCTTGGCTGGGCAAACGTATGCTATCGTTGTTGAAAGCCAGGACATATAATGAAAGAGTGTCCAAATAGAAATTCAAAGCCAACTACAAAGTCACAACAACAGGAGTTAACCATAAGTGTGAAGGGATGTCACCACCCAAGAATTCGACCTAAGGTGGGAACGTTTAGGATTCAATTGTTCCCTTTTGTTTGCCTATGTGTGAATTTCTTGTTTGATTTATGAAAATTGTATTTTGGGATTGTTTTCAAATGAATTTTGAGGGCAAAATTCTTTTTAAGGTGAGCAAGTAATGTAACACCCTGAAATTTATTTAAAAATTAATTTAAAATTTAGTAGTCATAATTTTAAAAATCTAATAATTTAACAATGACGAGGATGGCCCAACGGACATATAAAAACAAAAAAATTTGGGCCGGGTGAATAGTAACCTCCGGCCCCATGGCCCTACAGCTGAAATCCTAGATTCGAACCAAAGTGTGCCGAAGTTAGGAAAATATGAGAATAAGGTTAGAAATGTGGGAATGACAATTTTATGCTTAGAATTAATTTTCGGAACATTGGTTTAATCGGTACGGATTTACTCGTTCGGTAAGATTTCATGTGCGATTTTAACACCGAAAGATACTTTTAGTCACCACAAATGGTCAAAGCTTATCCTTTTAGGACATGTGGAAGGCCAATCCAAGATTAAATCTTAGTCATCCATTTTGCTTTATCACATAATATCTTCATGCAATTGTTATAAGATCAACACATGTCCAAAGCTTGTTCAAGAAGCCAAATTCTTCTTCTTTAAGCATGAATTTCGGCCAGCAAGGGGGGAAGAACCATCTACCATTTTCATCTTCAAGAGCTTGATCTTGAGTTCTAAGCCAAAAAACCCTAGCCTAGAGTTGTGGAAACCTCAAACTCTCTTCACAAAACTTGTTCTACACCTAATTCTCTACCAATCTAACCGAACAAAATTTCATTCCTTATCAAAACCTTGTCTTGTACCTCATACCTCACTGATATCAGAGGGGAAGTTGGATTGGGAGCTTTGGAGGAGAAGGAAGCAATCTTGGTTAATGTTGAAGCCAAGGAGCTAATAGGTTACTCCAAGTAGGATTTTTGCCCTTTTCTTGTCTAATTTTTCTGATCTATTTTGGCATAACCTAGGTCTAAAATTTCTAGTTTTTTTATGGATAATATGTTGATATTGATGTGTGAATTTCAATGGTGTGTTTGGAGGGGGTTAGAAAAGGGTTTTTCTCAAAGGAAATTGGGGCTAGACTGCTGGATTCCTAGTTGTCCTGAATAGTAATTATGGACGAATTTTCTGGTATATTTGTGGGTATTTTCATGAGTTAGAAAAACATATGTTGAAGCCAACATCCTAGGCTAGTTCCACAAATTTTCTTGAGCTCTAATTATGACTCCTAATGCTCTAAAAAAATCAAGAACTAAAGTGATTTCTGTAATGTCTGGATTAGTGGAACTGAAGCTGTGAATTTTTATAATTTTATTAATGTAGCAAATGATTGAATTATCCTTTGAAATTTTTATAGGATATTGTCAACATCTCGGAGTATACCCATGATTTTTCTTTTGAACTTATTCAATCATTTTTCTTGTGAGAATCTAGTTAAGCTATGAGGGGTCTCTAACCACTAAAATTGTTGAATTTTATTATCATAGTTAGAGAACTCTTTACCTAGAAATTTTTGTGGAGCCTTGTGGACATATTGAACTATCTCAAGGAATTTTCATAGCCTTTAAATTAGTTGTTTAATTTCTGAAATAAATCATGCTCTATAAGTATAAATTCTGCCAAATGCTGTCTTTGTCCTGGAAATGAATTAAACTCTTGATTTAAAAGTCAAATGATCTTTGGTTCAAGTATGATGTACATGAATGCATGCTAGTGACATTAAAGATTGGTTTATGAGAAATGAATGAGAATTACTTGTGATTGATTGTATATATAAGCTTTAAGCTTGCGATAGTAAAAAAAAAAAAAGAAACATGATAAATGAATGATATATATATATTGGAAACATTATGACATTCAGAAATTATGCTAACGCATATAGTAATGTGAGCTTGAGGATGATGTATGTACTAAGTAAAGAATGAAATTCCCTTTTAGTTTGAAAGGGCACACAAAGGTCCCCTTTAGTCTATAAAAGACATGGGAAAGGTCCCCTTGAATGTGTGAAGGGCACAGAGAGGTCCCTTTAGTTCGAAAAAGGGTAAGAAAAGGTCCCACTTGAATGTCCTGAGGGCACGTAAAGTTGAAAATGAATTATTATGATGTTGAGTAGTATGACATATGTATACTGAGTGATTGAGTAATTAAAATAAATCCACTCGGAAGAATGACTTTTGAACTTTAAAATGAACCTTTGATACATGTTGCATGCTCATAATTTTACTAATAACGGAAGTGGCTGGACGATAACGATGGCATGAGTTTCATTACATGTTTTGGGAATGCCTCCTGAGAATTTTAGAATTCTCACTCTTATGTGTTTGTTTCATGTCATCTAAGTTAATTCAGAGAGATTGAAGCCCTACAAGGAAGACTGAATTGCAATTTCTCTAACTTAGTAGTGGAGACTTTATCTATTGTGCTTAGATATGTACATGTATCTATTAAATTGTAACGCCCTAATTTTTACTATAATTTTTACTGTCATTAGGAATTACCGAAATTAGGTAGGTAAATATTATATAAAATTTGAGACCAAACAATCCTTAATAAAGGAATATAACGTTAGAAGAGAAGTTAGGAGCAATTCGTACAAGTATTGCAAACCCAAATTTACTGTCCCGTGTAATGTAACACCCCAGAAAATCATTTAAAAATTAATTTGAGCTTTGTTATTCATAATTTCAGAAATCTATACAACGATGATGAGGGTGGCCCAATGGACCTGTTAAAAAAAATAAAATTTCGGGCCCATGAATAGTAACCTTGCGGGCCAGGCAGCTGGCGGACGCTGAACCCTCATTCGGGCCCAGGAGGTGCCCGAAATTAGGAAAACATGGGAATAAGGTTAGAAATAGGTGGGATTGATAATTTTATACTTAAAATTAATTTTCGGGCAATATCGGTTTGGTACTGTGTTTACCCGTTCGGGTGATTTATGAGTTTCTTGAATGAAACTTCAGTGAAAGTTTGCCACCCATCTAGACAAGTGTGTGGCTTAGAAGAAGCCACACCATTGCCACTTTATTAGGACCAATAGGATGCTTACAAAAAATTTCTACATTTATCTTTAAGAAAAGAAAACATTTTGGACTTGAAAATTCTATGCATTTTGTCATAAACTCATAAAATCAATATCTTATCATTTCCTTCATGAAAATTTCGTCCAGACCTTCTAAGAACCATTCCTCCATTGTTCTTCCTCTCAAACTCCATTAACAAGCTTCAAGCTTGCAAAACATAACTCAAAGTCATAAAACCACAAATTCTCTTCACTAAACTTATTCTATTCATCATAACCTACAAATCTAACCGATTATAATTTGAATCCATCACTTTTTCAACCTTGAGGGCACACAATCAAAGGTTAAAGGAAGGGTTTGATGTTGGTGGGGAAGCTTTGAAGTGAAGCAAAAGCATTCTAGAGCATCCTTTGGAGCATAGAGCTCAAGAACTCTCAAAGTAGGATTTTTGCGCCTCCTTATGAAATTTTTCAATTCTGTTTTGGCTTGCCCTAATTCGAAAATTTTGATGATATTGATGGTTAACATATTGATATTGATGTATGAATTTTTGTGTTGTGTTTGGATGGTTTTAAAATGGGTTTTCTCTCAAGTGAAATTGGAACTAGGTTGGTTCACTGATTTCTGTTCTATAATCAGAATTTTCACGAATTTTCTGGAAATTTTGTGGGTGGTTTCATGAACCATGAAAATTATATGTTGTAGTTAACCTCTTAGAATAAACACACGAATTTTCTTAGGGGTTAATTCTAAGGTTTGATGCCTCAAAAAAATTCAAACTGAATTGTGGCTACATTCCTGGAATTGTTGAGACTGAAGTGACAAACTAAAGAATTTTTAATCATAGCAATTGATTGAGATAGCTCCTGAAATTTTTACACAAGACTAATGACATGATGAAATATCTCTATGAATTTTCTTGTACTATGATTCCATAAAATTCTAGGTTACAAATTAAGGGAACCTGATCTGGTCTGTGAATTGGTGGCCTGACCATTAGACTTTATATATTTCCTGAGAATTTTGATGACATCTTTTGATGCTTTGGAATGTCATCTATATTATGATGTAATGCCTCCTGGAAATTTGATATTATTTAATGATTTCATGGCTTGCATGTTATAGTTGCTATTGCAAACAATGAGAATATTCATGCATATTGATGATTATGATATAACATGCTAGACTTAATGGTGACTTAAACTTATGAGGAAATGATCCTTTGGACCCACAGACTATAGGTGGTGAAAAGGTGATACTAGAAATGATCCTTAGACCCATAAGACTATAGATGGTGAAAAAGTGATTCTTGCCCCCTAGCCCGTTCTCTCAAAAGGGTAGAGTAAAATTAACTTATCAAAAGGGATAAGTATATGCAGTGATGACTAGTAAGGTATGAGCTCATAACCTAGATTACTCCCAAAAGGGTGGAGTATAGGGAGCAGGGAAAATGATGATGAAAGTAACTTTAAGTCACCTAAGAAACTAAGTAAATGCATTATTGAATATGATGTTCTACTATGCATAGTATTTATGAGATGATGATGAGAAATATGATGTTCTGCTATGCATAGTATTATGAAATGATGATGAGGAATATGTGTGATTTTATGCATAACTATGTTATTATATGAAAGGAAAAGTTCATTATAAACATGACATGCTAAGTTTATGATGCATTATAAGGCATGATTAAAGGGACAAACCTCGGTAAAGTATATTTCAAACTTAATAAATCAATCTTAGCATGCTCATTATTTCATAATAACCCAAAGGTTCCTGGGACGATGATGATGACACAATGCATCATGAGGTGAGTACCCTACTGAGATTCTTTATAAGTTTCTCACTTCCCTCTATTTTTCTTTCCATCTCGTCTTCAGAAACGGAGGAAGCGTTCGTGAATCACATTGAGGCTTTCAGGGTATTGAACTGATCCTCTAGTTTCACTCGTATATTTCAGCTATCTATCCTATCCTTGAGAGTGTTATTACTAGGTGCCATTAATGGATGTCCTTCCATCCATATATTATTTATGTTTTGTTGGATTGCCTACACCTTCTTATTCTGTTGGTAGGCAAACTATATGTGTTATGTAATTATGGATGTTATATGATGGAGCCAATATGATGTGTTTTTTATGCTATATTATTACACGTTATTCGCTTTATTTCGATTATTGTTACGTTATCAAGCTCACGTTTTCAATTATGTTTAAAAAAAAATAGCTCGTAATTTCACTAAGTATTTTCAAAGTATGATGAAAGACTGAAGCAAAGAGTAAAGTCTAGTAATTAATCAAATACAACCTAGGTGTATTCGGTTAATTATTAGGGTGTTACATAAATAACGGATATGTACTAAAGCTATAGAAGAGCTTAGTTTGTCCTTGAACTTGTACTAAATAAATACTTTGTTTTCTTGTTATTATTTTGATAGAACCAAGTTAGTTACTACATGATTCGATTGATTCTTGCTATAGATAATTAAGAAAGGTCCGCTAATTAATGAGTAATAACTAAATAAACGTCATAACTTAAGGATGGGGTTGTACTTGGGAGGATGTTACAGATGATTTGTTCATCTCATCACATTTCCAAGACCAAGCTTTTCTCTTTTCAAAAGAAAAACACCTTTGGTAGGGGGTTGTTTTAAGGATTTGCTATTCTTTTCTCTTGTATTACTCTTGGTTTAAGATGTTCTTCCATTCTCATTACACCATTTTCAGTTCTTTGTTCTCCTTTCCTTCTTTTTATTTCGGCCTTATGGCCTTCATCATGAAGAAACCATGGCTTGATGATGAAGTCTTAGGTGTTGGTTGCAAAACCATTATTTGTTTGACCTCTAAAGCTTGAAGGTTTCACTTTTAAGAGTTTTAGCAAATGATGATATTATGGAAGTCTTGACCCTAGGACTCAAAGAAATGCATCCATATTTATATTTCAAGTCTTTGCATTACATATTTATAATTAAGCCTTGCATCTCATCTTTACATAATCACCTAAATAAATAATCTCAAAGCCTACCTATTTTAACCTTAAAGTTGAAATGTGATTTAGAGTGAATACTCTAAGAGGCCTAGAGCACTAAAATAAAGAATTGAACTTGCATTCATATTTACATTTCCTTGCTTAGCACATTTACTTTTCAAGCCATCACTTAAACTTAAAGATTAAAACAAGAGCTTGCATTTTCATATCACTTAAATAATTAACTCGAAGCTTACCTATTTTAACCTTAAAGTTGAAATGTGATTTAGAGTGAATACTCTAAGGGCCTAGAGCACTAAAAAATAAAGAATTGAACTTACATTCATGTTTACATTTCTTGTCTAGCATATTTATTAAGTCATCACCTAAACATAAAGATTTAAAACTAGAGTTTGCATTCTCATATTTAAATTCAAAGCTTTGCATAACATACTTGTGTTTTTCTTGCTATCCCTATCCTGCCAAGATTAAAAATGAAGCTTGCATTGCATGTCTAAAATTATACCATCACTTGATTAACCTAGTGCTCAAACTCACCATTTTAACTTCACATGATGAAAGGTGATCCTATTGCCCCATATCCGCACTCCAGGAATAGGTGTTAACTTATCATAGGATAAGATTATGCTAGTGATGACTAGTGAGGTATGAGTTCATAAGCTAGAAACTCTCAAAAGCGAGAAATAGGTGCCCTAAATGAGAGAAAGAATTAATCTAAATCACCTAAAAGATAAGTGGAAGAAGGTCATGTTATAATTGTTATGATTCATGAGTATCTTTTATGATTGAAATTAGTATCAAATATCTTGCATTGGCATGCATTTCATGATATGGTATATTGCATTCATGACATTAAGATGCGTACAAAATTAAATAGGCCTTGGTAAATGGTACTTTAGAACTTTAAAATTGAACCTTATGAATATCCACCTTCTATAATAAACTTAGATTCTTGAGACGTAGATGATGTCACCAACATAAGGAAACCTCCTGAGATTCTTTATCAAGTTTCTCACTCCTTCTCTGTTTCTTACTGTAATAGCCTAATAATTAACCGAATACACCTAGGTTGTATCTGTTAATTACTAGACTTTACTCTTTGCTTCAGTTCTTTCATTATACTTTGAAAATACTTATGAAATTACGAGTCATTTTTTAAAAAAAAACATAATTGAAAACGTGAGCCGCACATAACGTGAACAATAATCGAAATAAAAGCGAATAACGTCAGATATAGCATGAAAAACACATCATATTGGCTCCATCATATAACATCCATAATTACATAACACATAGATAGTTTGCCTACAACGATAAGACTAGGTGTAGGCAATCTAACAAAACATAAATAATATATGGATGGAAGGACATCCATTAATGGCACCTTGTAATAACACTCCAAGGATAGGGATAGATATCTAAAATATACGAGTGAAACTAAGGATAGAGTTAAGCTGCTAGGTGAAAGCCTCAATGTGATTCACGAACGCTTCCTTATGTTTCTGAAGACGAGATGGAAAGAAAAATAGAAGGAGTGAGAAACTTATAAAAAGAATCGTAGGTACTCACCTCATGATGCATTGTGTATCATCATCGTCCCAGAACCTCGAGTTTCATTATGAAATAGTGAGCATGCTAAGATTGATTTATTAAGTTCGAAAATATACTTTATCAAGGTTCGTGGTTTTATTCATGCGTCTTATAATGCATCATAAACTTAGCATGTCATGTTTATAATGAACTTTTCCTTTCATATATAATAACATAATTATGCATAAAACCACATCATATTCCTTATCATCATTTCATAATACTATGCATCAGAACAACATATTCACATAATGCATTTGCTTAGTTTCTTAGGTGACTTAAAGTTACTTTCATCATCATTTTCCTGGGCCACCTATACTTCACCCTTTGGGAGTAATCTAGGTTATGAGCTCATACCTTACTAGTCATCACTAGCATATACTTATCCTTTTGATAAGTTAAAATCCAACTCTACCCTTTTGAGAGAACGGGGGGCAAGAATCACCTTTTCACCACCTATAGTCTGATGGGTCCAAAGGATCATTTTCTTATATGTTTAAGTCACCATTAAGTCTTTGCATGTTATATCATAATCCAATTCTCAATTCATAATCATTATAACATTTTTCATTTATAGTCTTATTTCAATAATATACCACTTATTCATGCACTGGAAGATTCAGGAAAGAGTGGGTCACAAATGGACACGCTTAAATACCAAGTCTTCCTAGCCAGAACCTTTCCAAATTACACTTTTACCAGTAATATACTTTCTTCCAGCAACAAGGGTAAATTTTTAAATAACAAAGAATATTTCATTATTTCATGCATAAGCATTCTCATTGTTTGCAACAGCAACTATAACATGCAAGCCATGAAATTCATTCATGAAATCAAATACTTAATAAGCATCATCATAAATTTTACCGAAAAGTTCTCATAACAGAAACTCTAGAATCGGGTAACCTCAATTATCAAACTAATTAATTATGCATCTAAGGGATTAATTACCATTATTACCATTAATCATAAGCCTTAAGAACATTATTAAACCATATGAGGCAGCATAGGCAGTAAATCATATTTAAAGCTTTACATTTGCTTTATGTAGCTAATTTCACTTCTAACATGCATAGAATTATTCCTTATCAATAAACATAATTATCACAACTTCAAACATATCAAATCATAGTAATACTAACTCAGATCAGTGGCTAAATCATGAACCTCACATAATTGCTTAATATCTCATTTTAAGTACATTCAATATTAGTTTCCGTAATATCATTTAAGCCTTAAAACTCTTTTAGAAACTAATTCTTTTGGTAATCTTGAAAGAAATTATAGAACCAACTCAGTAGCTATTTAAAAATCACTTTAGGCCTACCTTAATCATGAGGTCAATTTATACATTGAAGGAATGTTCATGATTAAAATTCTCACTTAAGATAAAAGGAGCAAGTCTTGAGCTTTTAAAGATTTAGGTGATACTAGAATAATAAACATGCTATGCAACCTTATTTTAATCTTTCTTTATAAGGTGATAACTTGGAATTGTAAACATGATGCAAGAAACTTAGCGGCGGTAGTGGCACTGGACTAGTAGAGGGAGAGAGATCTTTAATAAAAGAAAAATAAGAGACCGGAGCGGCGGTAGTCCGACATGAAAGGTGAAGGGAAATAGAATTCTTATTAAGCTCCAACTCAAGACTTCTTAAAGAATAAATTCTTTGACTCCAATAATCTTAAGGAATATGCATCCTAGGATACTACCATTTTCCAACTTTGCTTGTGATACTTGGGCAAGTCTTTGAGCTCTAAAATCTTTAGGTGATGACATAATAATAAACATGCCATGCATTCATTCTTTTATTCATTATAAAATAAAGTGAGCATAAAATAAATATGAGATGCATTCTCTTTATTATCTTTGAAGATTAAGTGACAACTTGAAACATAAACATGAAATGCAAGCTTGGAAATTTAAACATGAGATATGTAAGTTCATTTATTTATTCTTGAGAATTTAGTGATGACATTAAAAGTAAACATGGTTATGCAAGGCATTAACTTAGACATGGATGCAAGTTCCTTTTATTTCTTTACTAGAGCTCTTCCAAGACTTTAGAGAAATATAAATTCAACCCAATATATATCTTAGCAAGACAAAGTGAAAAATACATCTTTCAAGTTCTAAACTCAAGATCTTTATTTTTCATCACAAAAACATCATTCTTTAAAGTTTTGCATCAAGTGGAATTTTCAAGCTTTAAAGGCCTAACTTGTGATGGATTTACAACCCATACTCAAGGTCCTCATCATCAAGCCATCATTTCATTCCTTCTTAGGCCATTTGGCCGAAACCATGGAAGAAAAAAATAAGGAAAGAAAAACTAAAATTATAAAGCTTTAAAAACTAGTGAAACCTTCAAGTTTTAGAGGTCTAACTTGAAGGCTTTGCAACCAACACTCAAGAACCTCATAATCAAACCATGGTCTATAATCATAATCTAAGCCATAAGGCCGAATTATCAAAAGAAAGAAGGAAGAAAATTGAATTGAAAAAGCCATAGAAAATGTTCATTGATTCAACATTTTTGACTAGAAATATAACTTGTCATAGCATAAAATAAACTTAGAAACAACACCCTACCTAATTTTATTTGAAGGAAAGGAAGAGAACTTGGTTTCTTGAAGTGAAATGAAACAAAATATCCTTGAAAGGTTGAAGAAAGAATTTCGGCCAAGGGGAAGAAAGAAAGAAAGTTTTTGAGCTTAGGAAAAACTTGAAGTTGTGAAATTTTTGAGCAAGCCTCTAATGACTTCTAAGCATGCCTATTTATAGAAGAATTCAAGCTCATGTATGGACAAGAGAAGGAGGAAAATCTGACTAAATTTGAGGAGGAAACAGGGAAGGAAAAATCATCTTGTTTGGTGGCTTAAAACATGGAATCACGTTTCAAAGTTCCTTGTTTTATGGTAATTTTTGGCATTATGTTTTAGTGCAATTTTCTTGTGTATTATGGCTGTATTATTTTGGCCATTTGTAGCCCATGGAAGAGAAATTTGTGTGTTCCATGTATTATTTAGGTGTAGGTAAGTATCTTTGCAATTTAGAGAATTTGCAATTAAGGGCTTAGGTGAATTAGTAAGCAATTTGGGTGTTTCTAAGCAATTTTAGGTTTAATCAATTTAAATAAATAATTTTGACTCTAGATTAAGAATTAGAATTTAATAAGCTTTAATTTGAGCCTAATATTGCTTATGTTTCGTCAGCAATAAAAATCTCAAAATTTGCAAAAACTGCACAAAGGGCGGGCAAAATTCTAACTTCACTCAAAAACTTTAGGCCATCCGAACTTAACCAATGGCCAATCATAGCTTAAAAACACCTTAAAACATTTTAGTGAGGTTCGGACTCATTGGCACGCCCCAATTGGAGTTAAAACGGCCAAGGCGTTTGGTCATTCTAACGTGGAAACTCAAAGTGAGATTCTTCTCCTCTTTTAACACAAATAACACAAACAATCCCCTATTATAGAACATCCCCTCGAGGATGGTAGGGGGACCACGATCCTCATTTTCTAAGTAAAATAATCTTAGGGGCATACACGTACAAAAATTCGAGGCTTGCGACTCTTGTAGGAATCAATCATAACCTCTTTTCTAATGTTATATTCCTCTTTGAGATTGTCGTCTCGAATTTATATGAGATTACCTAGGGTAATTCGATAATTGTAAATGACGGTAAAATTGGGGTGTTACACTTCAATTAAGTCTTCGATCGATCAGGCCTTCGTAATCTACGTTGATGTGCCAACCTGGGAGCACCATTTGATGCATCCACCAAGTCATCCACTTCATTGGATGTTGTTTCATGTGCCGTGTCGTGTTCCTCGACCGCCGTTTGCCCCGCCCATCACGTTTTCATTTTTACGCCGACTTCACCCTTCGCCGATGGCCTACTCTTCGAGGGCACTCACCCAAGGAGAGCACAACTGTACGTGCCCCCGATGCGGCCTCCGCCGACCATGCCTCTGGAGTATGTCCCTCTCTGATCGAGTAAACCCTTCTCGTGATAGACATCCCATCATGGGTTCTTCCCCACTATTCCTATGCCATTAGGTCAGCGGGACACTGTGCACGCCACGTGTCAGGAAGTAGGATGAGGATGGTGCTCGATCGTGGGGCACATGCCCAACCCAGCTCCTGCTTGGCCACCCCTGGCCAGACTGTCTCGGTGAATTGGGTATATACCTCCCTAAATGGGAGGAGTAGAAGCTGAGGGTTTGATTTAGTGCGTGCACGCTCGCATATGTTAGGATAGCCTTCTTTTGCTTTAAAGGTTATCTATTTGTAGATGCACTGATGTAGTAAGAGTTTCTGATGTATTGCTTTTACGTTTCCTTTCTTTTTTGCACGGATGATGTACTAACGCTATTTTCTTGTTTGGTGTATGGATTATCTATTTATATATATATTATCGTATAATGTTACTTTTTTATTCATGACTTTATGTTCCATATATGTCGTCTTGTGTATTCTTCGTATAAGTATGGCTCATGTTTTTGTTTTAAAAAAAAAATTTACCCATATTTTCCTAAGTATTTTCAAAAAACAAAACTAAAAGCTAAGACAAAAGAGTAATAACTAATAATTAAATTAAGTACATCCTAGGTGTATTGAGTTAAATATTAGGGTGTTACATTTTTTGTATTAGAGTAGTTCAGTTCTCTTCACGGAGCCTAGATTGCTGACTATGCTTTTTAAGCATAATGCGATAGGTATGTCATGTGTAGTTGTTCCATCAATAGGATAAGCTTAAGGATTAGAAATGCATGACTCCTATATTTGTTCGTGCCATGGTAACTAACCCGCTTTGCATAAAATATTGATCCTGATCACCTGAGTGTTTGTCTGTTTGGTGTGCATAGGGGCCAATGGCATGATGACAATAGAATAGGACCATGAACCAGAGCAGGATAGAAGATTGCTGAAGCCCTATGTGAGGTGGCTAGAACCATGAGGGTGATGTTCAAAAGGATGGATGAGACCGCCAGACATAAGCTGTGGTCATAATGCCTGTGAGGTCCAGGAGCATGCTGATTTCAAATTAAGGCCAACCCGCCTTCATTCAAAGGAACTTTGAATCCGAACACGTTGGTGAATGGATCAAAAGCATGGAGAAAATCTTCAAGTGATTCCATGTACAAAAGAGACAGAAGATGACTTTTCCACTTATATGCTGGAAGACGATGCCAAATAGGTGACGAACACAGAGACTTCTAGAAGCAACGATATTGAGATTGTTCTGAGATGTTTAAAGCTCACTTCTATGAGAAGTATTTCCGAGTTCGGTAAGAATGAAGGACATTGAGTTCATGCAATTGACTTAAGAGGTAATGAGCATTGCCCAGGTACCGGCAAGTTTAAGGAGCTCATCAAGTTCTCAAGCATGTACCAAGGAACTCAACGAGTCCTGGAAGTGCATCAAGTAAAATCCAGGCTGAAGGCCAAAATTAATGTTGCAGTAGCTCATTTGGAGATCAGGGACTTCCCTACCTTGGTCAACAAATACCGCATCATTGAGGACAATCAAAGGAAGCTAAGAGCACATTAAAGGCTGATGGGTTCACGAAGAAGTTAGCACGACAAGCCCCAAAGTTCAAACCGCAAAGCGACCGCCATTCTCGCCGCAACAAGGAGCACAATCTAGACCCCGTCTTTAGTTACAAGGCCCCTAAACTTCAACCAAGGAAGGCCATATGACAACCGAAGGAAAGCACCTCAAAGGGCCCAAGCTTCACCTCCAAGACCTACACCCGCCATGGTGTGCCAAGTGTAGGAAACCTCATGGAAGCCTACCTTGCCAAGTAAGCCTAGAAGTTTTCTACCAATGCAGAAGCTGGCCACTTCTCATGGGAATGAACAGGAAAGAAACCCAATGGCCCTTAATCCAAGCCGCAACACCAAGGGAGAGTTTTCACCCTTAATGCCGAAGAATCAGCAAAGTCACGAAACCTTATAGAAGGTAAGCGTGAAATTAACGGTAAAACCTTAATTGTACTTTTAGCTTCTGGTGCTACCCATTCTTTCATCTCATATTCTTGTGTTGAATCCCTTAAATTACATGTGTCCGAACTTCCCTTTGATCTCCTGTTTTTACCCTCCAGGAAAGCCTATTAGAACTTGTAGGTGTTGTCTAAACTATAGTTTTGATGTTGAAAATAGGTCCTTTGTCTTAGATTTAATTTGTTTACCCATGAAAGGTCTAGATGTAATCCTTGGCATGGATTGGCTCTATACTAACCATGTAATGTTAACTATGAAAAATCAATCATCTTTTCCTATTCCCAGTGAACCTAGGAAACCCTTAAGCTTTTACATAAATGCTGTGGAGGTAAGCTGTGATAAGGGAAAGACTAAGGGTTAATTCTCCTGGCCACTAGTAATGTGGACTTTGAGCAAAATTTGGATGAAATACCCATTCGAAGTATTACAGATGAATACCTGAGTTTCCCCTCGTAAGGAGATAGAATTTTCAATGAATTGCTTCTGGAAGGGACCTATATCCATAGCACCTCATAGGATGTCCCCTTTGGAACACACAGTTGAAAGCCAAGTTGGAAGACCTATTAGAAAAGAAGTTTATAAGGCCTAGTGCATCACCATGGGGAGCCGGTGTTATTTGTAAAAAAGAAAGATGGGAGCATAAGGTTGTGTATCGATTATAGGTAGTTGACCGAGTAACTGTGAAAAACAAATACCCTTTGCCTAGGATTAACGATTTGATGGATCAATTGAAGGGGGAGATGGTATTCTCAAAGATAGATCTAAGGTCGGATATCAGAATCAAAGTAAAGGATGAGGATATCCTGAAAATGGCCTTTTGCACTCAATATGGCCATTTTGAGTTTGCTATTTTGTCCTTTGGACTGACAAATGCTCAGCTATATTCATGGATTACATGAATAGGATATTGAGACCATATCTAGATCAATTCATGGTTGTCTTTATAGATGACATACTCATCTACTCTAAGACCCTAGGAGCATGAATATCATTTGAAGATAGTGCTAGAGATCCTAAGAGAAAAGAAACTATATGCCAAGCTATCTAAGTGTGAATTTTGATTGGAGCAAGTAAAGTTTTTAGGGCATGCAGTTTCAAAATGAGGCATTGTTGTAAACCCTAGTAAAATAGAGGCTATGATGAATTGGGAAAGACCTACCTAATGGAGGTTAGAAGTTTAGGTTTGGCAGGATATTACCGTAGGTTTATTAAAGGAATTTTCCAAATTTTGTTACCCTTAGCCAAGCTTCCATGAAGAATGCCTCTTTTACTTAACTAGGAGTGTAAAAAGAGCTTTCAAGAATTGAAACAAAAGTTGACCTCAACCCCTCATAGTGTCCTTAACCCAATATACCTTTTGAGGTCTATTGTGATGCATGAGGTAAAGGATTGGGTTGTATGTTGGTAAAATAGGCAAGTGGTGGCCTATGCATCCAGACAACTCAAGCCTTAAGGCAAATTACCCACCCATGATCTAGAGTTGGTTGTTGTAGTGTTTGCTCTAAAGGTATGGAGACACTACTTGTATGGAGTAAAGTTCAAGGTTGTCTTGATCATAAGAGTTTGAAGTACCTCTTTGATAAAAAAGAGCTAAACATGAGGGAGAAGGTGGATGGAGTTCTGAAGGACTATGATTTCAGGCTAAACTACCACCCTGGCAAGGCCAATGTAGTGGTGAGCGCCTTAAGTAGAAAAACCTTGCACCTATCCCATATGATGGTCAAGGAAGTAAAGAGTTGATCAAAAAGTTTAGAGACCTAAACCTAGGAATAACCTTGACCACTAAGAGCATAAAAGCATGCCATCTTAGTGTGATGAGTGACTTTAGGAGAAGGATTACTGAGCCCAACGGGAAGATAAGGAATTTCAAGAAACTCTAGAGGTGGTGTGGGAAGAGAAGTTAAAAGGTTTTGCACAAGATGCCGAGGGTGTATGGAGGTTCGAAGGTTGGATCTCCATCCGGCAAGTGGTGACCTCCAAAGAGAGGTTTTGGAGGAAGCCTAAAAGCCATTCCATTCACCCTGGTACCACCAAGATGTATCAAGATCTATAGAAGATGTTTTGGTGGCCAAGAATGAAATAGGATGTAAGTGTAGGTAAGTGAGTGCTTAGTCTGTCAAAAGGTGAAGATTGAGGACCAAAAGCCTGAAATGTTTAACCCCTGTCAATCCTTGAGTGGAAGTGGGATAGTATCTCCATGGACTTTGTAACTGGGCTACCAAGGACCCAAGTTGGGCATGATTCTATATGAGTAATAGTGGACCAACTAACCAAGTCAGCCCACTTCCTACCTATTAAGGTAACCTACTCCTTAGATAGGCTGGCTGGTTATATATCCAAGAGATCGTAAGATTGCATGGAGTACAAGTCGATAATTTAGATCGAGACTCACGATTTACGTCATGGTTTGGGGAGCCTTTCAGAAGGCGTTTGGATAAAAGCTATGCCTAAGCACGGCTTACCACCCTCAAACAGATGGGCAATCCGAGAGGACTATCCAAACGTTAGAAGATATGTTAAGGGCATGTGTCTTGGACCAAAAGGGAGTTCGAATAAGTACTTGCCATTGATTGAATTTGCGTATAACAACAATTATCATGCAAGCATTGGCATGGCACCATATGAAGCCCCTATGGGAGGAAATGCCAATCACCCTTATGTTGGTATGAGCCTGGAGGCAAAACTGCTAGGACCCGATATGTGGGAAACAACAGAACAAATTAAGAGAATCAGGGATAAAGTCTCTACTAAAGTCGACAGAAAAGCTATGCGGACAACGGTGAACCGATAGAATTTCAAGAAGGAGAACATGTGTTCCTTAGGATCACTCCTACCATAGGCATAGGTCGAGCCATGAGAGTTAAGAAATTGAGCCCAAGATTTCTTGGCCCGTTTGGATCCTTAACTGGTCGAGAACGTAGCATATTGTATAGCCTTACCCAAACCTCTCCAACCTCCATGATGTCTTCCATGTTTCCTAGTTAAGAAAATATGAGTTCTAAGAGCCAGTTTGAGCTAGAGCAAGTACAATTAAGGAAGACTTGGCGTTTACCTACTCGGGGTCATATTCAGAGAGTGGACAGCTAAGGACCAAGGTTGTACCGCTAGTCAAAGTAGCATGGGGTTGGGGAAAAACAAAGGAGATCACATGGGAGTTGGAGTCATATATGAAAATGCTTTATCTCGAGCTTTTTTCTTAGTAACGAATTTGAGGGCGAAATTCTTTTTAGGGAGTAATGTAACGTCCAAATTTTCCCGTGTACATATGACCAAAATGCCCTGAGGTCATTTTATTAGGAAAATGATGATTGCCAACCCAGCCATCCTCCAGGGGATGTTTTGATTATGAAAAAGGATTACATGTGCTAATAGAGCAGACAATTCTCATTTTTTAGTTCCAATGCAAAATGACCAAAATGCCCTATCGAATAACAACGAATTAGGTGACAATTAACCCAGAACTTCACCCAAAGGTTTGAAATGATATTTTTAAGCAATGTTTAACATCGGGTTGAGCTCGGGTAGCCCAAGGTTTTTGCAAAAAATTACCGTTTTGCCCCTGACTAAGTGCATTTTAGGCCTAATGATACGTTAATGAAACCTAAGCAATATTAGGCTCTAATTAAAGATTAGTAAATTCTAATTACTAATCCAAAGTCAAAAATAATTAATTGAGGTTAATTAGAACCTAAGATTGCTTAGAGAAACTCAAAATCCTTTTCTTGATTTAAGACTTTATGTCACATTTTCATGAATAGTAAAATCCCTATTCCAATTTCCTTAAATTATGGAAATGGTCACATGATGAAATTCCTCCCTAATAAAGGTGGTTTGCATTAATCAAGCAAGAGCACTCTTTAATCTTGTCTTGAGCTACCTTAATTACTCATTTTCTCACCTAAAACACTAAATTACAACCCTAATCCATGACCTAACCAAATCAACTTCTAAACATACACATAAACCAACATTAGAATGAGATTTTCTCTTCCCATGGCTCCTAAACCAACCAGCCACTCCTTCCATTTGCATCCATCACATGTTGAAATTCAATTAAAATACACTTAAAGAACCATACCTAGCCATACCTTGAGCCATGCTTGGACCATACCTAGCCATACCCAAAGTCTTACCTTGCAAAGAGATATTTTTCTCTTCCTTTCCCTCCAAAAATGTCGGCCATTCCCCATGACACTCCATGTGTTTCATTTTTTCTATAAATAGGCATCAAGGAAAGCTTGTAACACTTGCTCATCTTCACAACCTCAAAGCTTTCTTTCTCAAATTCAAAGAATTCTTCTTCTTCTTTAAGAGCCACCACCATCCACCATTTCCTAACCACAAACCACTACACAAACACCATAAACATTCCTCTAAACATATAATCTCTCCATCTCCAAGACCAAAAACCCAAGACAAACATTTCTTCCTTTCCTTTCTTCTTGGCAGAAACCATCTTGGCACCAAGGAGGATTTATTCTTCTCATCACATTTCCAAGACCAAGCTTTTCTTTTTCAAAAGAAAAACACCTTTAGTAGGGAGTTGTTTTAAGGATTTGCTATTCTTTTCTCTTGTATTACTCTTGGTTTAAGTTGTTCTTCCTTCTCATTACACCATTTTTGTTCTTTGTTCTCTTTATTTTGGCCTTATGACCTACATCATGAAGAAACCATGGCTTGATGATAAGAGTCTTGGTGTTAGTTGCAAAACCATAATTTGTTTGACCTCTAAAGCTTGAAGGTTTCACTTTTAAGAGTTTTTAGCAAATGATGGTATTATGGAAGTCTTGACCCTAGGACTCAAATAAATGCATCCATATTTATATTTCAAGTCTTGCATTACATATTTATAATTAAGCCTTGCATTTCATGTTTACATAATCACCTAAATAAATAATCTCAAAAGGTCCTTTTAAACTTAAAGTTGAAATGTGATTTGAGTGAATACTCTAAGAGGCCTAGAGCACTAAAATAAGGAATTGGACTTGCATTCATATTTACATTTCCTTGCTTAGCATATTTACTTTTCAAGCCATCACTTAAACTTAAAGATTAAAACAAGAGCTTGCATTTTCATATCACTTAAATAATTAACTCAAAGCCTACCTATTTCAACCTTAAAGTTGAAATGTGATTTAAGTGAATATCCTAAGGGGCCTAGAGCACTAAAATAAAAATTAACTTACATTCATGTTTACATTTTACTTGTTTAGTATATTTATTTTCCAAGTCATCACCTAAACTTAAAGATTTAAAACTAGAGTTTGCATTCTCATATTTAAATTCAAAGCTTTGCATAGCATACTTGTGTTTTTCTTGCTATCACCCTATAATGCCATGATTAAAAATGAAGTTTGCATTGCATGTTAAAATTATGGCATCACTTGATTAACCTAGTGCTCAAAACTCACCATTTTAACTCACATGAGAACTTTGACTCATGGAATATATATATCTTACTAAGTGTAGACATCCTTTTATTAAGCTCTCTAATTTTGCTACTAATCTAAGGTTACTTATTGTGTTGCCATCAATACAAATTAAAGTACTTATCCTATACGATGTTATGATTTTCCATTTGATTGAGGAATTATGTGAAATTGAGGTCTTACATGTTTAGTTATTTGATTTTGAATGGATATGGCATGTTATAATTTCACTTGAAATATCTTAAAGTTGCATTGTGTAACACCCAATTTTCTATTTAAGTACAAATGACCAAAATGCCCTTGAGGTCATTTTTACCAGAAATTTGAGGATAGGACTGGCAGTCCTCGAATGGGTCAACTCAATGTTTAAAGGGGATTATAATCGTAATGTTTGATATCTGAGGTGAAAATCTTGTTTTTGGAACTTTTGGCTCAAAATGACCAAAATACCTGTGTTTTACGTGGGTAAAGGTGCCGTTTGAGCACGGAACTTTCCAGGAAGTTTGGATGATGTTTATGAGTGGTTTATGATGGTTAGTTCGCCCAGAAGGTCCTGAGAGTTTTAGTGCAAAATTACCATTTTGCCCCTAGAATAGTGTATAGTGAGCCTAATGATGTAATTAACAAACCTAAGCAATATTAGGCTTAATTGAAGATTAATTAATTTCAATAATTAATCTAGAGTCAAAATAATTTATTAAGGTTAATTAGAACCTAAGATTGCTTAGTTAAACTCTAATCTCATTCTTTGATTCAAGATTCCTAGTCATGGAATCTTGAATAGTAATTTCTATCTCTAATTCCTTAAATCAAGGAATTGTGTCTATGATTTAATTTGACAAGAAAATGGTTTTTAATTTGTTAATCTAGCAAGACCACCCCCTAAATCAAGTCTTGACAACCTTAATTAACCATTACCTCACCTAAACACTTTCTTACAAACTCCTAATCAAAACCTTAATAAAAGAAACACCTAAACACATCATTAAACCACAATTACATGAACAATTTCTTTTCCTCCCTTGGCTGAAAAGCTTGCCAAATACATACCCATTGTATTGTGTCACATGTTGATTTTATTTCACTCAAAGAACCATACCTCAAGCCATACTTTGGACCATACTTAGCCATACTTCCTACCATGCCTTTGAATGACAAATTTTTGAAGATATTTTTCCTCCCAAGGCCTTGAAACTGTTGGCCTTCCTCCCCTTGGCAGCCCCATGGTTGCATTTTTCTATAAATACCAAGCCTTAGAGAACTTGGTTACACTTTAAATCATTTGCCAAGTTTAAGCTTTCTTGCAATTTTCTCTTTCCTTTCAACTTCTCTTCATCTTGTTCTTCTTCCTCCACCACCAAAGAAACCTTTCCACCACCACAAACAACCTTGAACCACCACTCTCCCACCTCAAACTACCTTTCAAACATCAAACTTTTCCATTCCAAGCTTACATCTTCAAGGAAAATTCATCTTCCTTTCACTTGGCCGAATTCTCATCATCATCCAAGAGAAGATTTTGTCTTCTCATTTCCTCAAGAATCAAGCTTTTTTTCATTTCTTTCAAGACTTCATTTGGTAGGGGTTTATTTTCAAAGTTTTACTTGCTTTCTTTAAAAAAGTTCTAGTTTCCTCTTGGTTTCAAATCTCTTTCTTTTCTCTTTTTCTCATTTCGGCCTTGGAGCCTTTTATGTGAAAAACTTTGGCTTGATGATGAGGTTTCAAGATAATGGTCTTGTGATGCCATGTGAGAAACCTCTAAAGCTTGAAAACTTGGTCTTGGACCATACATGATTTTAGTTTTTCCTTTCCTTTTCCTTACTCAAGATTTCGGTTCTCATTTCCTTTCCTCCTCAAAGATTTCAGTTTTCATTCCTTTATTTGTACAAAGTTTGATAAAAATGTTAAGTAGCTCACTAAAGGTTTTGTTTAAGAAAATTAATCATATGTTTTCAAAGAGCTCTAAGCTTACCCTTGCCAACCTTAAAGTTGGTCGGCGTTCTAGAGTTTACTCTAGATTGAAGTCCAGGAGCAATAAAATGAAGAATATGAGTAGTTCTTTTTATGTTTGCTTTGATAAGTGTTGATGTTTATCTCTTAGTCCATTTTCTTGAGCTTGATGATGAAGTTCAAACCAAAGACTTCTTTGAAGACTTGGTGCTAAGAACTCTAAAGCTCACTTTATATTGTTAAGATACATGTTAGGTTAAGGCTATTAATGTTCCTCTAAAAATCTTGTAAGAGCTCTAGTTAAGATAAAATAAGTTTGCATTCATGTTTAAGTTTATGCCTTGCATATCATGTTTATTTTGATGCCATCACTAAGCTCTCAAGAATAAATAAATGAACTTGCATTATCATGTTTAAATTTCCAAGCTTGCACTTCATGTTTATATTTCAAGTCATCACTTAATCTTTAAAGATAATAATGAGGTTGCATCTCATATTTATTTTATGCTCTCACTTTACTTTATAATAAAGAGTAAAATAAAGTGCATAGCATGTTTATGTTTATGTCATCACCTAAATATTCTAGAGCTCAAAGACTTGCCCAAGTATCATATATAAAGTTTTAGAAAATGGAAGCATTTCAAGAATGCAATTTTGGCCTTGTGATGATGATGATGGACTTGATATGAGTTCATCTAATCATAAGTGCCCATAGCCTATGTCTTGGAATTTTTCTAAGCTTAGGTGAACTTAAAGAATATTATGAACAAGATTTTGTAACACTACGAAAATTATTTAAAAATTAATTTGAGTTTTGTTAGTCATAATTTTAAAATAATAAAAGTTTAACAACGATGAGGGTGGCCCAACGGACTTTTTTTTTTAAAAAAAAATTCCGATCGGGGTGAATAGTAACCTTGTAGGCCCACTGCCGTTTAAGTAAAACCCTAATTTGGGGCAGAGAATTGCCTGAAATTAGGAAAACATGGGAATAAGGTTATAAATAGGTGGGAATGATAATTTTATACTTAAAATTAATTTTCAGCAATATCGGTTTAATGGTACGTGTTTACCGTTCGGTATTTACCCGTTCGGTAAAATATTGATGTAAGTTTCTTGCACTAAATGAAACTTGCAATGCAAGTTTGCCACCAACCAGACAAGTGTGTGGCTTAAAGAACCACACCATTGCCACTTTATTAGGACCAATAGGATGCTTAGAAAAATTACTCCATTTATCTTTAAGAAAAAAAACCATTTTTGTACTTGAAATTATTATGCATTTTGTCATAAACTCATAAAATCAATATCTTATCATTTCCTTTCTTGAAAATTAGGCCAGCATGCTCCAAGAACCTCTCCTCCATTGTTCTTCCTCTCAAACTCCATTAACAAACTTGGAGCTTCATAAACCCTAGCCTAAACTTGATAAAACCTCAAGAGCTCTTCACAAAACATGTTCTACACCTCAAGACCTACAAATTTAACCGATTCGAATTTCATTTCCTCACCAATCCTTACCTTTCTATCTTCACCCTCACTGAATTAAGAAGGAGTTTGGATTGATTTGGGGAGCTTGGGGAGCAAGAAGGCAATCTTAGACCACCTTGGGGCCAAGGAGTCATTAGCTCACCAAAAGTAGGGTTTTTGATGCCTTTTCTTGTCAAATTTTTCTGATCTATTTTGGCATGAGGTCCAAATTTCTAGTTTTATTGCTGGATAATATGTTGATATTGATGTGTGAATTTTGGTGGTGTATTTGATGGGGTTAGAAAAGGGTTTTCTTCAAAGGAAATTGGGACTAGGTCTGGATTCCTAGTTGTCCTACAAGTAGTAATTATGCATGAATTTTCTGCTTGTGGGTAATTTCATTAGCTATAAAAATCATATGTTGTATTTAAAATCTTAAAATAACTACATGAATTTTATTGGGTGTTGATTTTAAAGTTTACTGCCTCAAAAAATTAAGGTAGAAATTGACTATGTCTTCTTGTTGAAACTGAAACAATAAATTTGTTTGAATTTATTATCATAGAAATTTATTGAATTAGCCTATAAAATTTTTACATGAAGTTATTAACATATTTAAGTATCACTGTAAATTTTCTTGTGCCTTGATTCCATCAATTACTAGGGTCAAAAATTTTGGGAACTGAGGTAAACTTGATTGGTGGCCTGACCCAAAATTTGTACATTTACTGAAGTAGCTATAGACCTCTGTTTATCTTGAAATTTTTATAGGGTCTTCTAGACATATTGAGATGTCATATAGAATTTTCATGGCTCTTGAAATGGCTGTTTGTTATGATAATTAAATGTTGTGCCTAGGACAATAAATCTGCAAGTGCTGGAATGTGAGAATGGCTGAAAATTTGGTAAAATGATATCTTAGTCAAGCGTATGGCATATGAATGCATACTAATTATTTCAATTACTTTTCCATGAGGCATGAATGGGCCTCTAATATGATTGAATACCTACATGTGGCTCATGCGTGCATTGAGAAAAGAGAATATATATGGACTTAAATTGTGCATGTTCTGACATATGGACAAAACGGAACAAGACTTAGATTGAATGAGGGAAGGAAAGGAAAAGATGAACCTCCCTAAATATTTGAGTTGATAGACGTATTGGCTAGGAATGATCTATGTGTGATTCAAAATGGAAAAAAATGAAGTTTGATGATCATGTATAGGCTAGAGCTCGTTTCTTGTAGCAGACTATTTCCCTTGTATGGTGTGAACCACTCCAGATACCATTTGGTATAAATTATTTATTATGGGATTATTACACAAATACCCGTTGATAACTAAGTCTTTCCTATGTCAATGAAAAGAGAAAAATGCACTAACTTGATTTTATGGCCATAAGTGGAACCATGTTACATTGAGATAAGTTCACTGCACGTATTATATGCCTACTCATCTTACTCTAATTGGCTGCCTTGGGATTATTTATTAATTGTTGAAACATTATGATATATGTGCTCTAAGTGGTTGGTTATTAAAAGCTACCCGCTTCAGAGGGATGATTTTAAAACCTTAAAATGAATCTTTAGTTTACATTGTATGATCACATGTTCTTGATAAACCAAAGTGGTTGGGGTGATGACAATGACATAGATTTTTCATATATATTTGGGGATGCCCCTCTGAGAATTATGTAATTCTCACCCTTGTGTCTTTGTGTTTGTGTCACCTCAGGTTAAGCTAGAGGACTATGATGCTGCTCGTAAAACTCGAAATGGCAATAGTCGTCATGTCATTTATTTATTATGGCTATTTTAGTGGAATGTATATGTTTGTAACTACATTAGAAAGTGATATGTACTAAAGCTCATAGAGGAGCTTCCTCTTGTACTTAGTTGTGTATTCAATAAAGGTTGTATTTTCTTTGTTATATATATTTCAATAGAATTTCGCTTAGTTATTACACACGTAAATAAAGCTTCTATAGATATTTAAGAAAGGTATGCTAATTAATAAGTAACAACTCTTGAGTACAATGTCATGACTTAAGGGTGAGGTTGTACTTGGGAGGATGCTATAGATTTTATGTTTCAAATTTATTTCATGAACAAAATAATTTAGCTACTAACCTCACCTATATTTATATGATTTTAATGAGATGAATTGGTTTGTAAAAGAGTTTTGAGTTCCTAAAATTATCCCAAGAGAAAACTAGCAACTTATATACATTTAAATCATGAAATTATGTGATTATGTGAGCTATGTTTTCAACTTCTACCTGAATTGTTTGGCCACTATTTAATTCCTTTTTATGGAGTTAAGATGCGTAAAATTATGTTTGAGTGAAGCAAAGACCGGATTTGGGAAGTTAGGAAAGAATAAGTAAATAGAAAGGACTAAATGAGAATTCTAGAACACTTAGACACAAGAAAAATAATTCTGCTTTAGCATAATTGATGTAATAGCCTAATATTTAACCCAATACGCCTAGGACATATTAAGATTAATTATTAGTTATTACTTCCTTTTAAACTCATTTGTAAAACTACTTATAGGAAAATACATGTAATTTTTTTTTTGAAATATGTAAAACAAAATGCGAGCCGTCACGTACTATTATGAGCAAAACGTAAAGCAAAGGATTAAAACATACAACTGAAAGCAATAAGGTACACATCCATTCATAAAATCAAATGCCATAATATATTTAATAACGTAGTTTGATACATCAACAGAAAATAAAAACATAAAGTCATACCCTCATAAGAATGAGCGAGAGCTTAGTACATATAACAAGGAAATACATAAAGAAACATAATCAACAAGTCCAGGGATAAACCCACAACTATAGCTACAGCCTCGAAACTACTTGTGAATGATCCTCACGATCTGGAAAGGTGTCCACGAACTCGAGCTCCTCGGTCGTGGCCCAATGAAGAGGGGGCATGGGCATGAGAGTGGGGAACAACATGGCCTCTCTGCAGGCACCTCTCAGCTTGTCTCGCCTCGCAAGCCTCACTAGGTCGCAAGTGTCCTCACTATCCCTACCCATGTCCATGGGCACCGAAGAGCAGACCCTGAGTAGACGTAGGCAAGAGAGCCTGGACAGGTTGACCCCGAGTATGAGGTATGAGCGGGACATACACCAAGTAGTCTCTAACAGCATGAGGATGATGGACGGGAGGCCACCTGCTCATCGTGAGGTTGGGTCCTCTAGAAGATTAGGTCGCCATAAGGTGAGGTAGGAGTGAAACAAAAGCTAGACATCAATGCGCGGGCGTCCTATGTATGCAAAAATACGAACAGCACAACGACCCTCAAAATGATATGACTGGTGCTCCGGGTTGTAGTGCACCTCCCACACTGCGTGTCAAGAAGATCACGAACGACGCCATCGGAACTGAAAGATGTAACGAGAGAAAGAAGAAAGGGGTGAGAATCTACTAAAGAATATTAGTAGGAATCCTCCTATGCTAATGTCATCGTTCACGTCCCAGGAACCTTGGGTTTATTATGAAAAGGTGTAACATGCAAAGGTTCATTATGAGGTTTTATAAAAGCATTTATCCAAGGTTCGTGTCTTTTATGATGAATCTTAATACATGTATGCAGCATAGTGAAACATGAATGCATGGCAATACTTTATGCAAACAAACCAATAAAACATGTCATCAAATAATTCATCACAATATAAGTGGCATGTAACTTTTCATGATCAACCTTTCTCTTCATAAGCTAGATACTTTACATTTTTCTCGTTTCTCAAACTTGTGACATCAAGATTTCAAAAATAGTAACCGCACCCTAAAACTAGGCTATGAGCTCATACCTCAACTAGTCGTCACTAGTTCTTACTTATCCTCTTGATAAACGTAATATAATCATAATAATCCTGACTCCTAGAGTACGGGTAGGGGGCCTGAGGATCACCCATCATGGGACTTTTTCCTTCTCAAAAATGCATAAACTTGTTAAGCACAATGACTTTGTCCACTTTGGCTGATGTCGATGCCCTCACGGTTTTACCTTCTCCTCACCGTAGCAGGAGAAGTACGTCTTGGTTTGCGAAACGCATGACTGGTTAAGACTAGTGACATTGTTTGCTTCGGTATGGCTCTACGACCATACCCTCACGGGTTTCTTTCTCACAATACAGGAGAAATGCATCTCGGCATGTTACATTCAAAATCCTTCTTTCAAAACTTTCTTAAGTCCCTCAAATTTGACAGAAATTCGATAACACGATGGCTGTATACCAAATTTCCTCAAATTTGAGTCATGCCACATAACTTATTCATTATCTCAATCTATCCAATCTTAAAAAGCCACATAAACATATTCATTTATTTCATCATCATCTCATACCCATATGCATCTCAAACATAGCATGCCATATAACAATCACATCATAAGCTCACATATTCTCATACGCATGCCAAGTACCTTTACATATACACTCAGTATATTAGAACTATGTGCTCACTCGGTCACTTACTCTCATCAGCCTCCTATCTTATAGTGTTTTATGCTTTGACCCTTTAGGGTTCTTAAACTAATGTTTTGATTATCCTAATTCCCATAATAAATCTTTTATCCACCTAAAGGATCATTGCTTGTAATTCTCTCCAACATTTATACTCACCAACTCTTCCAAATAGCATTGCATAGATTAGTTGCCATGATCGTTATTCAACTACAGGGGTTCTAGAATTTACCTCTTTGACCCTTTCTAAGTTCTGTCTTTGCCTAAGGCTCTATATTCAATTCCTAGACCAACTATTAGGATTCCTACACATAACCACTAATTATGAACCATTTTCCTTAAGTCAATTATGCTGAAGTATAATTTATATTTCTTGTGTCTAAGTGTCCTAGAATTCTTGTTTTAAGTCCTTTCTAGTTATTTGTTCTTTTCTAACTTCCCTAAATCTTTCCTTGCTTCACTTAAACATAATCTTATACATTTTAACTCCATAAAACAAAATTAATACAATGGTCAAGCAATAAACAGAAACCAAAAATGTAAATCACACATAATCACACAAATTCAGGTTATAAGTACATATAAGTTGCTAGTTTTCTCTTGGAACAATTTCAGGAATTCAAAGGGTGGTATGGTAATCGATTACATGGTCCTGGTAATTGATTACAGAACCTAAATTTTGTTAGGGTAAAGAAACATCCAGGTAATCGATTACATAGGATGGTAATCGATTACTCAGGAAAAAAATTTTTCGCAAAATGAAGAACATCATGGTAATCGATTACATGAACAGGTAATCGATTTCCAGGAGTTAGAATCGGGTTATGGGCATAAAGAACAGCCTCGGTAATTGATTACATTGTTGGTAATCGTTACCAGAACCTAAAATTCTTCGAATGACCACTCTATAATCGATTACCAGAACCTCGGAATTTGAGAAAACATGATTTTGACACATTTATGTAACCAGGAATTTTCCAGTGTACAAATGAGAAATGCCCTTAAGGTCATTTTACTCAAAATGAAGGGTCCCGGCCATCCTCAAGGGGATTTTTTGATGTTAATAAGGGATTATATGTGTTATGTGTGGTAATAAGAGAGAATCTCATTTGCAAGTTCTGACACGCAAAATTACCAAAATACCCTGTGGTGTTTGTTTCGTTTACTGCCGGTTGAATGACTTCACCAAAAGGTTTTAACGATGTTTTTAAGTGAAGTTTAACAAGGTTAAGCCAGGTAGTCTCGGCGGTTTCAGTGCAAAATTAGTTTGCCCCTAGAACAGTGTAAGTGAGCCTAATGACATAATTAAGCAAACCTAAGCAATATTAGGCTCTAATCGAAGATTAATTTATTTCGATAATTAATCTAGAGTCAAAATGATTTATTAAGGTTAATTAGAACCTAAGATTGCTTAGTTAAACTCTAAATTACATTCTTTAATTCAAGATTCCTAGTCATGGAATCTTGAATAGTATTTTCTCTCTCAAATTCCTTAAATTAAGGAATTGTGTCCATACCTCATTTGACTAAAAGAATGATTTTAAATTGTTAATCTAGCAAGATTACCCTCCTAATCAAGTCTTGACAACCTTAATTAGCCATTACCTCACCTAAACACTTTCTTACAAACTCCTAATCAAAACCTTAATCAAAGAAACACCTAAACACATCATTAAACCACAATTACATGAACAAATCATCCTCCTCCCCTAGGCTGAAAGCTGGCAGAATGCATACCCTTGCATTTGTGTCACATGTTGATTTTATTTCACTCAAAGACCATACCTCAAGCCATGCTTTGAACCATACCTAGCCATGCTTTCAACCATGCCTTTGAATGACAAGTTTTGAAGATATTTTTCCTCCCTTTGGCCAGAGATTTCAGCCTCTTTCTTCAAATCAGCCACAAAGTTTCATTTTTCTATAAATACCAAGCTTGGAAGAACTTGGTTACACTTTAGAAGCTTTGCCAAGTTTAGTTCTCTTGCTTTTTCTTGCATTTTCTCCCAAGTTCTCTTCACCTTTTTCTTCTTCTTCTACCATCAAAGAAACCTTTCCACCACCATAAACCATCACAAACAACCTTGAACCACCACTCCATCACCTCAAACCACCTCTCAAACACTTAACCTTTCCATTTCCAAGCTTACTCTCAAGGAAAATTCATGTTCCTTGAGTCCACCCCTTGGCCAAATCCTTATTGCCATCCAAGAGAAGATTTTGTCTTCTCATTTCATCAAGGATCCAAGCTTTCTTTCATTTCTTTCAAGACTTCCTTAGGTAGGGGTTTGTTTTCAAAGTTTTCTTTATTTTCTTCAAGAAAGTTCTAGTTTTCTCTTGGTTTCAAAGCTTTCCTTTTCTTTCTTTTTTTCAGCCAAGAGGCCTTTTCATGAGAAGAACTTTGGCTTGATGATGAGGTTTCAAGATAATGACTTGTTGATGTCATGAGAAACCTCTAAAGCTTGAAAACAACTTGGTCTTGGACCATACATGCTTGTGTTTTCCTTCCTTTTCTTGTTTATATTTTCGGTTTCTCTTCCTTTTCCTTGAAAGGTTTTTGGTTTCCTTTTTCCTTTGTTTGAACAAAGTTTGCTAAAAATGTTAAGTAGATCACAAAAGTTTTGTTAAAGAAAATTAATCCTATTTTTCAAAGAGTTCTAAGCTTACCTTGCCAACCTTAAAGTTGGTCGGCTGTCTAAGAGTTTTACTCTAGATTGAAGCCCATGAGCAATAAAATAAAGAATATGACTTAGTTTTTGTATGTTTGTTTAGACAAAGTGTTGAGCTTTGTGTCCATTTTCTTGAGCTTGATGATGAAGTTCAAAACCAAAGGCTTCTTTGAAGACTTGGTGCTAAGAACTCTAAAGCTCACTTTATGTTGTTAAGATACATATTGGGTTAAGGTTGTGATGTTCCTTTAAAGTCTTGTAAGAGCTCTAGCTAAGATAAAATGAGTTGCACACATGTTTATGTTTATGCCTTGCATAGCATGTTTATTTTGATGCCATCACTAAACTCTCAAGAATAACTAAATGAACTTGCATTATCATGTTTAAATTTCCAAGCTTGCATTTCATGTTTATATTTCAAGTCATCACTTAATCTTAAAGATAATAATGAGGTTGCATCTCATTTTATTTTATGCTCTCACTTTATTTTCTAATGAAGAGTAAAATAAGTGCATAGCATGTTTAAGTTTATGCCATCACTTAAATGTCCTAGAGCTCAAAGACTTGCCCAAGTATCTTGCATAAAGTTTTAGAAAATGGAGGCATTTCAAGGATGCCATTTCGGCCTTGTGATGATGATGATGGACTTGGATGAGTTCATCTAATCATAAGTGCCCATAGTCTAAGTCTTGGAATTTTTCTAAGCTTAGGTGTACTCAAGGAACTTTATGAACAAGGTTTTATGTTTTATCTATTCCTTGAGCTAAATAATTTAGCTACTGACCTAGCACATATTTATGTGATTTCAATGAGATTAATTGGTTTCTAAAAGAGTTTTGAGTTCCTAAAATGATCCAAGAGAAACTAGCAACTTATATGCTTTAAATCATGAGATTATGTGATTATTTGATGCTTATGTTTCGGTTCTGCCTTGTACAATTGGCCACTGTATAAATTCTATTTTATGGTGTTAAAATGTGTAAAATTATGTTTGAGTGAAGCAAGGAATGATTTAGGGAAGTTAGGAAAGAACAAGTAACTAGAAAGGACTTAAAATGTGAATTCTAGAACACTTAGATGCACAAATTTGTAAATTCTATTCTAGCATAATTGGACTTAAGAAAAATGGTTTATAATTAGTGGATATGTGTAGGAATCCCTCATATTTGGTTTAGGAGTTAAATATAGAGCCTTAGGTGAAGGCGGAACATAGAAAGGGTCAAAGATGGAGATTCTATGTAACACCCTCCTAATTACCACATTTACTCGAGTATGGATATAGTAATTATTGAGTATTACCTGGCGTTTCTGGTTTATACTAGTCGAAAAGTAAATGATAAGAGAGTCGTAATACATATGCTATCACAACAAGATTTACATATAGGGACATCATGTCACGTCACTGTATATATATCATAAGAACAAAAACCAACAAAATGACCCCGAATTAGTCCAAAACTAAATAAAACAAGGCCAATCCCCCTCCTGATACCTAACCTGCTCAAATACTTAGCTTACAAAACATCATATACATATATACAACGAGCAAAAGGAAACCAAAAGTACATCGGTCTCCAGGTAGGTAAAGCCCTAACACTACGCTACTACTCTATACATGTCAACGTTCTGATGATCTCGTCTCCTCCTATAGAAAACCATTGGCCATAGGTGCAATGGCCTCACCTCCAGGAAGCATGGGCCCACAAGGGGATCGAATCGGAAGAGGAGGATGAAGACACGGGTGCATCTCCTGGTGGGTGAGCAGGTGGGGCAAGAGGAATCTCGAACATGTCCGGATGTGCCATGTGGAGAGGCACACCATCATAAGGGAAAGTGGGGTCAAAGCTGACGGTGAAAATGGAAGTACTAAAGGATCAGCCGAAGAACATATATATATGGAACATAGAGTACCGACAGCGTACAAAGAGTCCAAGGTTGGGTCGTATTGCCACACCCATTATGGCGAGTCAAAAAAGAACACTAGGGACGGTCTGTTGAATCTGAACAATATAATACACACAGCTCAGGGTGAAAATATTGTAAAATTCTCAGTAGGATAGTTTCCCAGATGCTAAACATAGTACAAGTAATGAATCCATACATGTAAAACATTCATATATTAATCATAGGTATCAATACTAAAACCTCTAGATCGTGGGAAATTAAAATAGCACCAAGATAAATCATGTACAACCATAAGCTCAATTCCACATATCTTTCTCAATTTATAAACATAAGGAAGGCTTAGTTTCACATAGGGCCACTTCAGTATGTAACAATTTCATAGAGGACAATAGACTGCTAGGACATGAGCTCATTCCTATTCGTGATCATCGGACTTCATTTTTCCATTTCTGGATCACACAGTTCTATGCCTAGCCGATATGTCTACCGACTTATAAACTTTCTAGGGAAGTCCTTCTTTTTGCCTTCCTCTCTATCCCCTCTAAGCCTTGTTTCTTTTTTCCGTATGCTCAAGTATGCAACGGCAGCATATATACCAACTATTTCTTCACTCTTTCACATATTGCATTACATACTTCTCTTTCTTGTCTCAATAGCATGCTTAATTTACAATTAAATATTCACTCCCATTAGAGGTTCATGAATCAGAAAGTGAAGCAATTAGTGTGCATTCACATGCCATAGAATTGGGATAGCTATCATATCATCATGATTTTCATTCATTTTCACTTTCCAGCACCTTGGCAGAATTGATGTTCTAGGTACAACATTTAATTGCTATAACCAACAGCCATCACAACAGCCACAAAAATTTGACATGACACTTCAAGGTGTCTAGAATAACCTGTAAAAATCTTAGGGCAACAGAGTTTTGTAGCTACTTCAATAAAATATACAAATCCGGTGGTCAGGTGCCACCAATTCACAAACCAGATTTGGGTTCTCATAATTTTTAACCCTAGAAATTGATTGATTTAAAACCCAAGAAAATTCACAGTGACACTTCAATATGTTACTAACTTCTCATAAAAATTTCATGGGCTAGATCAACCAATTGCTATGATAATAAATTCGGATAAGTTTATTGCTTCAATTTTATAACCAGGACAGCATCAGTTACATTTCGGGTCTTGATTTTTTTGAGGCAGCAAATTCAATATAAATACCCAAGAAAATTTATGGCACTAGCCCAAGATGTTAGCTTGAACATACATTTTCCAGCTCACGAAAAGCCCTACAACATGTTCAGAAAATTCATGATTCCAGGCTGCCTGCAAGCAACTCAGAATCCAGCATACCATCCAACTTATTTTAATACCAAACCATTTACTAACACCATCCAACCCCATCACCAAAATTCATACATCAATTTCAACATAATATCAATCAAAATCATCAAAAATTTTGGATATACATCATCCCAAAACAGAACAAAAAAATCAGCAAGAATAGACAACAAAAGAACCCTACTTGTGAAGGCTAGTGTCTCTTTGTCTTTGGCTTGCTTCAAGAAGAGAGTTCCTCACTTCAAAACTCCACAAGCACCCCCAAACCCTCCTATAATCAGTGATGGATGAGATGAAAAGGATGAGGTTTTGAAATTCTAATCAGTTATAGTTATAGGATGGAAGTGTAGATCAACTTTAGTGAAGAAAGGTTTAGGTTTTGATGATTCTAAGCTAGGGTTTATGTGAATTAAAAGCAAGATGAAGCTCTTGGCTATGGAGGAAGAACCAGCTGCTATCTCTCCTTGCAAGGGCCGAATTTGATATGTCTTGATGGAGAAGAATGGTGACTAGGCTTGCTTAATAAAGGAAATGAAGATATTTTGCCAAGAAATCATGATTTTGGTGACAAGGCAATGATGGGTGGCTAAGATTAAATCTTGGATTCCAAGATTAAATCTTAGCCTTCCACATGTCTCCACATGTCTTAAATAAGTGGATATTATCCATTTGTGGTAATGGAAGTATCTTCGATGTCAAAAATCACACACCGAAATCTCACAGAACGGGTAAATGTCGTACCCGATCTAACCGATATTATCCGAAAATTAATTCTAGGTATAAATTTGTCATTCCCACACATTTCTACCCTTATTCTTATATTTTCTTAACTTTGGGCACCTCAGGTCCCAAATCCCAGTTTGGCTATACCAAATGGCCTGGCCGCAAAGTACTATTCACATTTTTTTTTTGGTACTCACTCCTAAGTCGTTCTCATCACAACTACCCCTGTCAAAATTTCGATATTCTCATTAACCATCCCTCAATCAATTTCTAAAGAGGAGGAAAACTAGGATGTTACATTACCACCCACCTTAATAAAAAATTTGTCCTCAAAATTTCGTACCTGTAAACAATTCTGGATAATCTCTCTTCATGGTTGACTCTAGCTCCCAGGTGAAATCTTCATTTCCTAGCCCACCCCATGCTACTTTGACTAGTTGCACCGATTTGTTCCTTAGTTGTTCTGATTCTCTATCCACGATCTAACGGAGGCACTTGAAACGTCAAATCATCCGTAACTATAGATTCGGGTTCAATGACATGGGTTGGGTCTTGGTAATACATTCTTAGTTGAGATACATGAAAGACGTCATGGAGATTGGATAAAGATGGGGGTAGGGCTATTTGATAGGCAGCTCTACAATTCGTCGAAGGATTTGGAAAGGGCCTATAAACCTAGGTGACAACTTTTTGACCTTTAAAGCTCTACCTACTCCCGTATAGGTGTGACCTTCAGAATACATGTCCTCCCTCAAATTCTAAAGGCTTTCTTCTCGTCCACATAACTCTTTGACTCTACGGCGAGGATTTCTCTTTGATCTTTGGATTTGTTCTGTCGTTGGTAACCAAATCGGTCCTAACAATCGTGTTTCCCCAAGTCATACCAGCACAAGGAAACTGGCACCTCATCCCATATAGAGCCTCATATGGGCCCATACAATCCTGGCATGATGGCTATTATTATAGGCAAACTCCACCAATAGAAGCAATTTATCCACCTCCCTTTCTACTCAATCACGCATGCTCTAGCATATCCTCCAAAGCTGTATGGTGCGTTCGGTTCTCCCATCCGTTTGGGGGTGATAAGCTCTCAGACACAACTTGGTTCCAAAGGCCCTTTGGAAAGCTCCCAAAACCTTGAAGTGAAATGGGGGTCCCTATCAAAAACTATTGAAGAGGGGACACCATGTAGCCTCACTATCTCTTGAATGTACAAGGAAGCTAACCTATCCAAAGGATAATTAGCTTTGATGGGTAAGAAATGAGCAGACTTGGTCAATATCCACTATGACCCATATAGCATCATAACCTGATAATATCCTTGGTAAACCCATTTGAAATCATGGAGGTACTTTCCCACTTCCATTCTGGGATTTCTAAGGGGTGTAAGCTTCCAGCGGCTTTTGGTGTTCTATTTTGATCCTTTGCCAAGTTAAACACCTGAACGAACTCCATTATATCTTTCTTCATCCAAGGCCACGAACATTCTCTTGAGATCTGTATACATTTTACTAGTCCAGGGTGTATGGTGAATTCGCCTTTGTGTGCCTCCTTCAAAATCTCATTCCTGAGATTACCACTTGCAGGTATACAGACCTTGTCCTTATACCTCCATATACCTCGCTGGTCTGTGGTAAATTCTGGCAACTTTTTGGTATGAGCTAATTTTAAAATCTCTTGAAGCTCTTGATCTTCGGGTTGTGCAACCAAAATTCGTTCCTGGAACTCGCTCTTATTCTCATATGACCTAACACCACACCTCGAGGCTGGCGACGTCCCAGGCTAAGCTTCTTAAAGCCTTCTACTAGTTTTTTTTCCTTGATCATCATGCATGCTACACTCAGGGACTTTCACTCAATGCATCAGCCACAACATTTGCCTTGCCTAGGGTGGTAATTAAGGCTGAATCCTTAAGGAATTCCATCCACCGTCTCTCTCATATTCAATTCCTTCTGATCAAAGATGTATTTTAAACTTTATGATCAGAGAAGACATTGACTGTACACCATAAAGATGGTGTCGCAGATCTTTAGCAAAAACCAAGTCCAAGCTCAAGATCATGAGTTGGATAGTTCACCTCATGGGTCTCACTGCAGAGAGGCATAAGCAACCACATTTCTATGCTGCATTAACACACACCCTAAGCCCTTACTAGAAGCATCACAATAAACCTCCAAGGGTCCTTGAGGATCGGGTAGCAAGACGCAGGAGCCATGGTCAACTTTTGCTTCAACTCCTAAAAACTACTCTCACATTCTGGCGTCCATTTGAATTGAGCATTCTTTGGAGTTAACTTTGTCAAAGGTAAAGCTAGCTGGGAAAAACCCATAATAAATCGCCTATAGTATCCAGCTAATCCAAGAAAGCTTCGAATCTAATCCTGTGGTTGGCCGTCCCCAATTAAGTACGGTTCTACTTCCTGGGATCTACGGAAACTCCTTCTCGTAATACCACATGGCCAAGGAACTTAACCTCTCCCATCAGAATTCACACTTTGAGTTTAGCATACTTCTTCTCCCTTAGGATCTGTAACACAACCCTAAGATGCTCTGCATGTCCCTCTCGGTCCTTGAATAAATAAGTATGTCGTCTATAAAGACAACTACAAATTTATCCAAGTACAAGCGGAAAATTTGGTTCATATAATCCATGAATATGGGAGCATTGGTCAGTCCAAAGACATTACCTTATACTCATAATGTCCGTATCGGGTTCTAAAGGCGGTCTTGGGGATGTTCTCATCTCGAACTCGAATTTGGTGGTAACCCGATCTATGGTCAATCTAAGAAAACGGTTGCCCCACGTAATTGATCCAGAAGGTCATCAATTCTTGGCAGAGGGTACTTGTTCTTGATCATTACCTTGTTCAACTGCCTATAGTCCACACAAAGCCTCATACCCCTATCCTTTTTCTTACCAAAAGAGGGGCTCCCAGGCGAGGCACTAGGTCTAATAAAGTGTTTCCCTAGTAGCTCTTCAATTATGACTTTAATTCCTTCAACTCTAAGGGGACATCCTATAGGAGCAATTGAAATCAGGACCGTCCCTGGGACCAACTCAATGGAGAATTTGACTTGGGCTCGGGCGGAAACTTTGGAATATCCTCTGGAAACACATCTGGATATTCTCTCACCACTGGAATCGTATTCACATCATGGTTACTTTTGGCTTCACTAGCCGAGAGGAGGACATATTCCTAACGGTCTACCTTACTAAGGTTAGGTGTTACTAGGTCTAAGTAGAACGAAAAGGGAACCACGAACAGAAGAAGACATGAGGAGAAATATAGCAGTTCTAGTTGGACAATATAAAAGTACATAATTTGGTACCATCCAATCCATACCTAAAATGACTTCTAGACCAGATAAAGGTAGATAAAATGTAATGCCCCAATTTTTTACTATAATTTTTAGTCATTAGGAATTACCGAATTCCGTAGGTAAATATTATATAAAATTTGAGACCAAATAATCCTTAATAAAGGAATATAACATTAAAAGAGAAGTTAGGAGCAATTCGTGCAAGTATTGCAAACCAGAATTTATTGTACGTGTAAAATAACCAAAATGCCCTTGAGGTTATTTTACTTAGAAAATGAGATCGTGGGCCCCACCCATCCTCAAGGGGATGTTTTGATAATAATAAGGGATTGTTTGTGTTATGTGTGTTAATAGAGAAGAATCATAATTTTAGACTTCTCGCGAAATGACCAAAACACCCATGCGACTTTAACCCCGATTTGTGTGCGCTAAACCAGAACCTCACTAAAATGTTTTAAAAGGTGTTTTAAGCCATGATTAACCATTGGTTAAGCTCGAGTAGTCTCGGGCAATTTTTAGTGAAATGATACCCTACTCTTTGTGCAAGTTTACAAATTTTGAGATTTTTAATTCGTCTAACGAAACCTAAGCAATATTAGGCTCAAATTAAAGCTTATTAAATTCTAATTATTAATCTAGAGTCAAAATTATTTATTTAAATTGATTAGAACCTAAAATTTTCATGCCCTTTTTAGACTAAAGGACCTCTCCAGTGCCCTTTACACATTCAACTTCTCCCGTGCCTTCACACATTTAGGGACCTCTCCATGCCCCTTACACACTAAAGGGGACCTCTCCAGTGCCCTTTACACTGAGGGGACCTATTCTTCACTTGGTACATAACTCATAAACCAAACTTGGTACATTCATAATGTCTCAAACATATATATACGTCAATCACAAGTGACTCTCATTCATTTCTCATAAACCAAACTTTAAAGTCACTATCATGCATTCATATATCATAGACTTGGAATAGATATCAAACTATCATAAATTTCCAGCCATTCTCACATTCCAGCACCTGGTAGAATTCCTGTCTGGGTAAACATTTAATTACCATGTCAAACGATCCCAAGAGCCACGAAAATTCTGTATGACACTTTAATGTGTCTAGGAGAACCTGTAAAAATTTCAGGACAACAGAGCTCTATAGCTACTTCAATAAAATATACAAATCTAGTGGTAAGGGGCCACCAATTCAGACCAGATTGGGTTCCCTTAATTTTTAACCCTAGAAATTGATGGAATCATAGTACAAGAAAATTCATAGAGATATTTCAACATGTTATTAGTCTTGTGTAAAAATTTCAGGAGCTATCTCAATCAATTGCTATGATTAAAAATTCGGGCAAGTTTGTCACTTAGTCTCAACAATTCAGACGCAGCAGTTACAATTCGGTTTCTAATTTTTTTGAGGCATCAAACCTTAGAATTAACCCCTAAGAAAATTCGTGTGTTTAGTATAAGAGGTTAGCTACAACATATAATTTTCATGGCTCATGAAACCACCCACAAAATTTCCAGAAAATTCATGAAAACTTCTGATTCCAGAAAATAATTCCAAGCAACCTAGTTCCAATTTCACTTGAGAGAAAACCCATTTTAAAACCATCCAAACACAACACAAAAATTCATACATCAATATCAATATGTTAACCATCAATATCATCAAAATTTTCGGAATTAGGGCAAGCCAAAACAGAATTGAAAAATTTCACAAGGAAGGCGGAAAACCCTACTTTGAGAGCTCTTGAGCTCTATGCTCCAAAGGATGCTCTAGAATGCTTTTGCTTCACTTCAAAGCTTCCCCACCAACATCAAACCCTTCCTTTAACCTCTGATTGTGTGCCCTCAAAGTTGGAAAAAGTGATGGATTCAAATTATAATCGGTTAGATTTGTAGGTTATGATGAATAGAATAAGTTTAGTGAAGAGAATTTGTGGTTTTAGTGACTTTGAGCTAGGGTTTTGCAAGCTTGAAGCTTGTTAATGGAGTTTGAGAGGAAGAACAATGGAGGAAGGGCGCTTAGAGAGGTCTGGCCGAAATTGTGATGAAGGGAATGATAAGATGTTGATATTTTGAGTTTAGGGCAAAATACATAGAATTTTCAAGTCCAAAATGTTTTCTTTGAAGATAATTAGTGTAATTTTGTGCAATTCCTATTGGTTAGTCATAAAGTTGTAATTGTGTGGCACATCTCAAGCCACACACTTGTCCTCCTTAGGTGGCAACTTGCTATGCAAGTTTCATTTGTAAGACCACAGAAATCTCGCGAACGGTAAACACTTACCCGATTAAACCGATATTACCAAAAATTAATTTTAAGTATAAAATTATCATTCTCAGATATTCCTCACCTCATTCCCATGTTTCCCTAATTTCAGGCACCTCCGGGCCTGAATAGGGTTAAGCTGTAGGCGCGGCAGATGGGGCCCACAAGGTTACTATTCACCGGCCCAAATTTTTTTTTTTTGACAGGTCCATTGGGCCACCCTCATCATCATTGTGTACATTTCTAAAATTATGAATAACAAAGCTCAAATTGATTTTTAAATGATTTCGGGTGTAAGGATGCATAACACTCTTAAGACTCTTAAAAACTCTCTAGGCCACTGTCTTGGAAACGGGGGAAGAACCCGAATCACTGACGAGCTTCCTCGGAAGGGGGCACACGAGATGCACTAGCTGGGGTTGCATGGACGGTCTTCTTGCTAACCTCGGCTGAACAATTGTTTCCTCACTCCCTCTCTTACACGTGGGAGAGTAGGAGCGAGCTCAGAATAAGCATGAGTAGGAGGGTCCTCTGAAGGGTAGGATTTCAGAATATCTCGTTAAGTGGATTATACTCTGGAAAACCATGGACAGCGGATGAGGCGGGATAAGAACGTAACATTCTTTCATCAAGTGGACGTGCATGTTCGAAAACCATTTCATCGCCATAGGGAGAAGTAGGAGAAAAACGATAACTGGGCAGGATGTGCAAATGGACGACCTACGTAAATAAAAACACGAACCGAGCACCTTCCTTCAAAGTGATACGAATGATGCACCGGATCATAGTGGAATTCCCAAGTAGGGGTGTCAACGACGGACGAATGTCGCATCTGAAGTCTGAAGACAATGACGGAAATAAAGAAAGGGAGTGAGAATCTTACTAAAGAATTCTCAGTAGGGTATCTCCTTCTACGGTGTCATCATCAAAGTCTCCAGGAATCTGGGATTATAAAATAGTGAACATATGAAGATTAAATTTTAAGTTAAGAAAATACTTTTCCAAGAATCGACCAATTTTAATTATGCGTCTTATAATGCATCATAATCTTAACATGTCATATTTATAATGAACTTTTCTTTTATCATTACATCATATTCCTCATCATCATCATTAATATAACATGCATAGAAGAACATCATATTTCTCATCATCAACTCATGTATGTTATCAGAAGAATATCATAATAGCTACACATGGACATGGTGCACATAATTTATTTCTTTAGTACCTTAGGTGACTTTAAAATCTTATCATCCTCATTATTTTCCTTGGGCCACCCTATGTTCACCCTTTGGGAGTAATCTAGGTTATGAGCTCATACCTTACTAGTCGTCACTAGCATATACTTATCCTTTTTGATAAGTTAAAGTCCTGACTCTACCCTTTTGAGAGACGGGTTAGGGGGCTGAATCACCTTTTCACCACCTATAGTTTGATGGGTCAAAGGATCATTTTCTTATAAATTTTAAGTCACCAATAAGTCTTTGCATGTTACAATCGCAATTCATAATAATTATAACATTTTCTTATTTACAGTCTTATTCTGGAATAATATATATCAACTATAATCATGCATCTGGGAGATTCCAGGAAAGAGAGGTGGGTCACAATGGACACGCTTAAATACCAAATCTTTCCTTACCAGAATCTTTCCAAATTGCACTCTTAAGTAATACACTTTCTTAGGTAAGAATATGTCTTTATTTCATGCATAAGTTTTCATTGTTTGCAATAGCAACTATAACATACAAACCAGGGAATCAATCAATGACACCAAAGTCTTAATAAGCATCAAATCACATTTTAAGTACACATAAAATTACTAGCTTCCCATAAAATTCTCACAAAGTTTTAAAACTCTTTTAGAACTAATTCTTTTTGTTAAACTTGAAAGAAGCCTAACTTAATCATGGGACCGATTTATAACTTGAAAGAATGTTCATAGTTAAATCTTTCACTTAAGATAAAAGGAGCAAGTCTTGAGCTTTAGAGATTTAGGTGACATCTTAGAATTATTACCATGCTATGCAACCTTATTTTAATCTTATCTTTATAAGGTGATAGCTTGGAATTATAAACATGATATGCAATTCCATTTCTTTATCTTTAAGATATAAGGTGATGACTTGAAAATTAAACATGATGCAAGAACTTGTAATATAAACATGATGCAAGAAGCTGAAGCGGCGGTAATCAGGGCCAGTAGAAGGAGAAGAGAATCTTAAGCAACGGAAGCGGCGGTAGTCCTAGCAGGACCGGTGAGGGAAAGAGAATTATATTTTTTTTTATAAGCTCCAATTCTCAAGACTTCTTAAAGAATAAATTCTTTAACTCCAATTATCACATTTCTTCGCTTATGATTCATAGGCAAGTCTTTGAGCTCTAGGATTTTTAGGTGATGACATAAAATAAACATGCCATGCATTGATTCTTTTAGCCATTATAAAATAAAGTGAGAGCATAAAATAAACATGAGATGCAACTTCTTTATTATCTTTAGAGATTAAGTGACAACTTGAAATTTAAACATGAAATGCAAGCTTGAAATTTAAACATGAGATATGCAAGTTCATTTATTTATTCTTGAGAATTTAGTTATGACATAAAATAAATATGGCTGTGCAAGGCATAAACTTAAACATGGATGCAAGTTCACTTGATCTCTTTACTAGAGCTCCTTCAAGACTTTAGAGAATTATGATTTCAACCCAATATATGTATCTTAGCAAGACAAAATATAATAAAAAAAATATCATATTCATATTCAAACCTCAAGATAAAAACATTATTCTTTAAAGTTTTGCATTAAATGGAATGTTCAAGCTTTAGAGGCCTAACTTGTGATGGATTCACAACCCATATTCAAGGTCCTCATCATCAAGCCATCATTTCATTCCTTCCTAGGCCATTTGGCCGAAACCATGAAAGGAAAATAAGGAAAGGGAAACTGAAATTTTAGAAGCTTTGGAAATTAGTGAAACCTTCAAGTTTTAGAGATCTAACTTGTGAAAGCTTTGCAACCAACACTCAAGAATCTCATCATCAAACCATGGTCTCATCATAAGCTAGGCCATATGGCTGAAATACTTTAAAAAGAAAGGAAGAAGAAACTGAAAATGAAAACTTAAAAGAAAGCTCATGAAAACATCATTTTTGAGCTAAAAACATAACTTGTCTTAGCATAAAATGAACTTAGAAACACCTCCCTACCTAATTTGATTTGAAAGAAAGGAAGAGAACTTGGTTTCCTTGAGTGAAATGAAGCAAAATATTCTTGAAAACTTGAAGAAAGAATTCAGCCAAGAGGAGGAGGAAATGAGAGCTTTTGGTGCTCCCAAAACTAGAATTTGTGTAAGTTATGAACTAAGCATCTAAACTATCTTCAAGCATGCCTATTTATAGAGATTTTGCAGCTCATAAATGGACAAAGGAAGGAAAGAAATCTGACCAAAAATTAAAGGAAAAAAAATAAGGAAGAAAAATCATTTTGTTTGGTGGCTTAAAACATGGAATCATGTTTCCATGTTTTCATGATTCTTTGTTTTCATTCTTTGGATTTTTGTGTAATAATTTTCTGACTTATTACTCAATAATTTCGTGCATTACAGCCTTGTGGAAGAGGATTTTGTGTGTTCCATGTATTTTTTAGGTGTAGGCAAGGTATTCATGCAATTTAGAGAATTTACGGTTAAGGGTTTAAGTGAATTACTAAGCAATTTGGGTGTTTTAAGCAATTTTAGGTTCTAATCAATCTAAATAAATAATTTTGACTCTAGATTAGTAATTAGAATTTAATAAGCTTTAATTTGAGCCTAATATTGTTTAGGTTTCGTTAACAAATCAAAATCTCAAAATTTGCAAAACTCTACAACGCAGGGGGCAAAAACGTAATTTAACCCAAAACTGCTCGGGACCATCTGGACTTAACCAAAGGTCATTCATAACTTAAAAACACCTTTTAAAATATTTTAGTGAGGTTCGACTAAGTCGGCACACAATCGGAGTTAAAACGGCCGCGGGGCGTTTGGTCATTTAGCGCGTCGGAACTCAAAATTGAGATTCTTCTATCTATTAACACACATAGCACAAACAATCCTTTATTATCCTCAAAACATCCCCTTGAGGACGGGTGGGGCCCACAATCCTCATTTTCTGAGTAAAATAACCTCGGGGCATTTTGGTCATTTTACACATCCAGAAAATCGGGGTTTGCAATGCTTGTCAAATTGCTCCTAACTTTTCTTCTAACATTATATTCCTTTATTGAGAATTGTTTGATCTCAAATTTTATATAATATTTACCTACGGTAATTTGGTAATTTCTAATGACAATAAAGATTCCAGTAAAAATTGAGGCGTTACAGATCGCGTGCAAGAAGGCACGGACAAGGAGCGGGTCCTGCATCCAAGCGGAGGGGTACATGAATGAACGATACCCGAATGAGAGGATCCTGAGTCTCTATAGGTATGGGACTATACAGTTAAGGAGGGCTTATATGAATTGATTGGTACAACCTATGCCATAAAGATGCATCTTTCTTCATAGCCCATCACGAAAGAACTCCATAGTTAAGCGTGCTTGACTTGGGGTAATTTTGGGATGGGTGACCTCCTGAAAATTTAGGAAGTGTGTGAGTGAGGACAAAGCATGAAAACTCTGTTGGTTTGTGGGGATAGTCGACAATTCATAAAGCGGGGATGTTGCTATTGCAAACAATGAGAATGTTATGCATCTTGATGATTATGATATAACATGCTAAGACTTAATGGTGACTTAAACTTATGAGGAAATGATCCTTTGGACCCATCAGACTATAGGTGGTGAAAAGGTGATAACTGAGAAAATGATCCTTTAGACCGATTACTATAGGTGGTGAAAAGGTGATTCTTACCATACACCAATTCTCTCAAAAGGGTAGAGTGGTTTAACTTATCAAAAGGGATAAGTATATGCTAGTGAGACTAGTAAGGTATGAGCTCATAACCTAGATTACTCCCAAAAGGGTGGAGTATAGGATAACCCAGGAAAATGATTATGAAAGTAACTTTAAGTCACCTAAGGAACTAAGTAACGTATTATGTGATTATGATGTTCTTCTATGCATAGTATTTATGAGATAATTATGAGAAATATGATATTCTTCTATGCATAGTATTTATGATATGATGATGAGGAATATGATGTGGTCTTATGCATAATTATGTTATTATATATGAAAGGAAAAGTTCATTATAAACATGACATGCTAAGTTTATGATGCATTATAAGACGCGTGATTAAAATGACGGACCTTGGTAAAGTATATTTCCAAACTAAATAAATGAATCTTAGCATGCTTACATTTTCATAATGAAACCCAAGGTTCCTGGGGACAATGATGATGACACGATGCATATGAGGTGAGTACCCTGAGATTCTTTTATAAGTTTCTTATTCCTTCTTTCTTTCTTTCCATCTCGTCTTAGAAAGTGATGGTGATGTTAATAATTCCGTTGATGCTCACCTGGTAAATGCACGTGATCTTGTGAACCAGCTTATTATCCTTGAGGAACGTATTGCTAGATCTTGAGCTTGAACTCGGATATCTATTAGTTCTCTCTGAAGTGTTATAAATAGGTGCCGTTAATAGATGTTTTTATCCATATATTATTTATGTTTTGTTCGATTGCCTACATCTAGCTTAACTCTATTGGTAGGCAAAATATCTATGTGAAATGTAATTATGGATGTCATATGATGGAGCCAATATGATGTGTTCTTCATGATATGTTGCTTCGTTTTATGCTTATCCGATTATTGTTCACATTATGCGTGGCTCACGTTTTCAATTATGTTTTAAAAAAAAAATGGCTCGTAATTTCACTAAGTATTTTCAAAGCATGATTAAGGACTGAAGCAAAGAGTAAAGTCTAGTAATTAATCGATACGGCCTAAGCGTATTGGTTAATTATTAGGGTGTTACACAAAACATATTAGCCTTAAATTCTCTAGTATTTATAAGAAGGGAAATGGTTATGCATGCCTGACAAGTCCTAATAGGACTCGTAGTCAGGGTGGATACAAGGAGGATTCGATAACTCAAACACAGGTAGTCCTAACCTTTGTACACACTCATAAGATATGAAGGAATGGGAGGCACCCGAATCATAGGTCAACCTGAGGTATTTCCATTTATTTCGCACTTACCTGAAATGAATGGGCAGATTGAGAAGCTTCCTTGGCACTCACAGCAAAAACATGTCCTTGTTGTTGTGGCCTGGGGTGGACATGAATCTTCTTATTGGGGCACTCGAATATCTTGTGTCCTGGTTTCCCGCGGAAGCAAGTAATTTGCATGGTCAGCATGGCAAATTCCAGTGAAACTTCCCACATTTAGGGCATTCTCTCCTTGTTTCCGTGCATGGGGATTGAATTTGTTTCCCTTGGTTGTTGTTGTCATTAGGTGGAAATCTTCTCCTAGCTGATGTCCAGGCTTGAAGTCAGGGACCTTGGGGTGTAGTCCTCTCCTGATATTATTTTGTGTATATTTGAAACTACCAGGCTTCTTGTTAGAGTCCTCAACACGTCGACACTTGTTCACCAAGGTAGGATAATCTTGGATCTCCAAGAGGCTCGCGCAGCCTCCTTATTTCACGTAGACCCCCTTCGTATTTCATACATTTCCAAGCTTTGCTCGGGTCACGTTGTAAATCTGAAAATTTCAGAGTTCCTCAAACTTGGGGTATCTCTGCCACACTCATAGGTCCTTGCTTAAGAGCCATAAATTCTAGCTCCTTTGCATTCCTCAGGGAGCGGGGAAGTACTTATGATAGAAAGCTTCCTTAAAGACATCCTAGTAACCTGATTTAGATGCTTCGGAATAATCCCCTAGTACCTACCCACCAAAACCGACATCTACTTCTAGCATATAGGTGGCAAAAGCCACCTTTTGAACCTCTATCCAGGGCAAAAGCTAAAGATCTTCCATTGCCTTGATCCATCTTCTCTGCTTCCAGGGTCGAAAGCTCCTCGAAAAGGCGGGGGATTTGCCTTTCTAAATTAGCAAATTTCTAGTATTCTCCATCCACTTCATTCCACCCGGGTTATAACTCAATGTTGCTCCTCATTGCAGTTCAACCTTTCCATCATGCGATTGGCAATTGCTGCTTGCTCCCTCGTTGCGCGGCCATCTCACGAAAAGTATTCATCATCTTGGTGTTATTTCCTGCTCCCTAGTTTGCCGATTTGAAGTCATTGACTCCTCACACCAAACAAAATATTGAGTTGATTCAGGCTCAATACCAATCCAAGTGTGGCAGTAACCCACAACATTTCTAACTGGCGGTCATACATACACATATATACATATATGAATCATAATGCATGACATTTACTACGAAAACATCATTCGGTTTAATCCTAAGGCAATAGATTCTAAACTTATACCATAATGTAACACCCTCCTAATTACCACATTTCTTAGTATGGATATAGTAATTAGTAGAGTATTCCTGTAACACCCTAATAATTAATCCAATACGCCTAGTCATCTGATTAATTACTAGACATTACTCTTTGCTTCAGTTCCTTAATCATGCTTTGAAAATACTTAGTGAAATTATGAGCCATTTTTAAAAAAAAAAAAAATAATTGAAAACGTGACCGCGCATAACGTGAACAATAATCGGATAAAGGCAGAAAGCGAAGACATATCATGAAGAACACATCATATTGGCTCCATCATATGACATCCATAATTACATTTCACATAGATATTTTGCCTACCAACGAGTTAAGCTAGATGTAGGCAATTGAACAAAACATAAATAATATATGGATGGAAAAACATCTATTAACGGCAGCTATTTATAACACTTCAGAGATAGGAATAGATATTCAAGTAGCGCTCAAGGTCTAGCAATACGTTCCTCAAGGATAATAAGCTGGTTCACAAGATCATGTGCATCTACCAGGTGAGAGCATCAACGTGAATCACAAACATCACCATCACTTTCTGAAGACGAGATGGAAAGAAAGAAAGAGGGAATGAGAAACTTATAAAAGAATCTCGTAGGGTACTCACCTCATATGCATCGTGTCATCATCATGGTCCAGGAACCTCGGGTTTCATTATGAAAATGTGAGCATGCTAAGATTCATTTATTTAGTTCGGAAATATACTTTAAAGTTCGTTCATTTAATCATGCGTCTTATAATGCATCATAAACTTAGCATGTCATGTTTATAATTAACTTTTCCTTTCATATATAATAACATAATTATGCATAAGACCACATCATATTCCATCATCATATCATAAATACTATGCATAGAAGAATATCTTATTTCTCATCATTATCTCATAAATACTATGCATAGAAGAACATCATAATCACATAATACATTACTTAGTTCCTTAGGTGACTAAAGTTACTTTCATCATCATTTTCCTGGGCACCCTATACTCCACCCTTTTGGGAGTAATCTAGGTTATGAGCCCATACCTTACTAGTCATCACTAGCATATAATTATCCCTTTGATAAGTTAAAATCAGACTCTACCCTTTGAGAGAACGGGCTAGGGGCAAGAATCACCTTTTCACCACCTATAGTCTGATAGGGTCTAAAGGATCATTTTCTAAGGATCACCTTTCACCACCTATAGTCTTGGGTCCAAAGGATCATTTCCTCATAAGTTTAAGTCACCATTAAGTCTTAGCATGTTATATCATAATCATCAAGATGCATGAACATTCTCATTGTTTGAAATAGCAACTATAACATGCAAGCCATGAAATCATTCAATAATATCAAATTCTTCATAGGCATTACATCATCATATAACTGACATTCCAAAGCATCAAAAGATGTCATCTAAAATTCTCAGTAAAGCTCCCTACATAACCAAACTCTAAAATTGGGTAACCTTAATTATCAAACTAATTACTTATGCATCTAAGGGATTTATTACCATCAATTATAAGCCTTGAGAACATTATTAGACTATATGGGGTAGCATAAACAATAAGTTGTTCTTAAGGTTTTAGGTGTGCTAGAAGTTACGTTTTTAACCCTTTCTTGTTCCGGCTTTCCCTATGATGCTAAAATTAATTACTAAACCAATTATGAATCATTGTCCCTTATCTAAACATAATAAAATCTGGTTCTTAAGGCCACTAAAGGTTCTGCAGAATGCATAAATTTCATTCTCTAGAGTCCTAGAAATCTTACTTTACGGTTTCTAGGAGCTAGTTTTATTTCTAACATGCATAAATACGTTCTCTTAGCAATAAATCATAATCATCACAACTTTGAACATATTAAACCATCATCATACAGTAGTACTAAACTTAGATAGGTAGCCGAATCATGAATCTCATATAATTGCATAAAACCACATTTCAAGTATACATAAAGTACTAGTTTCCGTATAATTTTTGCAAAGCTTCAAAACTCCTGTAGTAACTAATTCTTTTTGTTAAACTTTAAAGAAATTATAAACTTTAAGCCTCCAATAATCATGAGGCCGATTTATACATTGAAAGAATGTTCATGATTAGAATTTTCTCTTAAGATAAAAAGAGCAAGTCTTGAGCTTTAGAGATTTAGTGATAGCTAGAATTATAAACATGCTATGCAACCCATTTAATCTTGTCTTTATAAGGTGATAACTTGGAAATATAAATATGATGCAAGAAACAACACTTAGCAAAGCATAGAAATAAACTTAAAAACAACTCCCTACCTAATTTGATTTGAAGGAAAGGAATAGGACTTGGTTTCCTTGAGTGAAATGAAAGAAAATCTCTTTGAGAAATGGGAGCAGAAATTTCAGCCAAGGAGGAGGATGAAAGAAAGCTTTTGGTGCTCCTAAAACTAGAGTTTGTGTAAGTTATGAGCAAGGCTTCCAAGGCTTCTCAAGTAAGCATATTTATAGAAATTCAAGCTCATGTATGACAAGAGGAGGAGGCATAATTTTCGGATTTTTCATAGGGAACAAACGGAGGAAAATCATTTCTTGTTTAAGGCATGTTTTATGCCATGTTTTAGGGAATTTTTTGGCATTTTGTTTTAGTGCATTATCTTGCAATAATTCTAATGATTATGGCTGAATTATTTCATGCATTACAGCCTCAAGGAAGAGGGTTTTGTGTGTTCCATGTATTATTTAGGTGTAGGCAAGGTATTCATGCAATTTGAGAATTTACGGTTAAAGGCTTAGGTGAATTAGTAAGCAATTTCGTGTTTTAAAGCAATTTTAGGTTCTAATCAATTTAAATAAATGATTTTGACTCTAGATTAATAATTAGAATTTAATAAGCTTTAATTTGAGCCTAATATTGCTTAGGTTTCATTCAGCAAATCAAAAATCTCAAAATTTGTAAAACTACATAAAGGGCGGGCAAAACGTCATTCTACTTAAAAATTGCCGACCACCCGAGTTAACCAATGGTTAATCATGGCTTAAAAAAACCTTTTAAAACATTTTAGTGAGGTTCGGCTCAAGTCGGCACGCAATAGGGATTAAAACGGCCGGGGTTTTGGTCATTTTGCGCGTAAAGCTCAATGTAACACCCTAACTTTCACCTCACACGCTTGAGTCGCATTTGGCTAGTTATTAGACGTTACACCTTTTGTTTTAGAACTTGACTTATCTTTATTTAAAATACGGGTAATAAAATATGACTAAATTTTTCTTTTTGAATTTAAGATTTAAAAATTGGAAGCCGCACGTGCGCATACATAACGATTAATACACACATGATATAGCCAACATATACACATTATCATAGCATATAGAAACAAGTCATGGAATAGTCACAACATAATTTATATTAACATATCATAGTCACATCATAACGACGATGCCCTTCGAACATGAGGACATCTCAAGATACTAAACATAACAAAAGATGAACGTACACAAACCCAACGCTAGACATTGCTATAACTTTTCTAGACTAATCTTCACGCTTCGCTCGACCTGGTAGGTGGGTAGCATGGTTCCTAAACTTGCTCCTCACAAAGGATCACGAACATCCGCATCAGCTCGCCTCTGGAGACGACACGGAAGAAAGGAAAAGGGATGAGAAATCTATATAAGATTCTCAGTAGGGCTTCCGACTCTAACACAAATGTCATCGTCGTCGCCAGCCACTTTGGGTTTCGTTATCAAAAGGGGTGTGCATGCATAGGTTCAATTTTAATTTCTCAAAGCTTATTATACGAAGTGGGTTTCTTTTAGCATGTGTCTTCATGTTATGAATGCAGCATATATTGTATGTATGCATGGCAATATGATAGTACACGTAGATAACATATTTTACTTAATCAAAGCATCAATGAAACTCAATGAAACATATGCATGTGCATATTTTACTTTATCATAATTGAACTTGTGAGTTCCTTTCATGACTTTTCACTTTTAATTTTTCCCATTTTCCACCCTCGTCATAGCCACCAAAATCCATCCAACATGCCGCCCGGCGATTTATCATAGCCACCAATCTCCTAATCACCTATCGCCTAGGAATGAGCTCATCCTAACTAGGGTCGCTAGATTTATACGGGAAAAATAGAGGGGAATCATATCTCTTTCTTGAATCACCCGTACAACCCTTAACTTGGGAAGTCATAATGGGATCATTTCCTCATTAACATATCTCTTTTCTTTCTTCGAAACGCATCACTGGTTAAGCCAAGTGACTTTGTCGCTCGGTATGGCTCAATGTCCATACTCCCACGGATTACTTTCTCCTCACCGTCAGGAGAAATGCGTTTGGCATATAACTTTTACATTAACATACTATTTATGCAACATGAGCATGGAATCATTTTAAAACATGTCAGATACTTTTTCATACGCAATGTTATAACATTTCTAGTAACATTCATCACGTCATATACATTTCAAGTAAATAATCAAGTAAGACTTCAATACACATAGGCATTCTCATCATAATTTCATTTCATCATATCATGTACATTTCCATTAAGTAATCATGTGAAAAGGCAACATCACATAAGCATCCATATCATAGGTTCATCCATTAAAATCAAAACATTCATTTTTGGCACATTTAGGTCCTGGTAATCGATTTAAGGTTCTGGTAATCGATTACCAAGACAAACTATTTCTGGGAAATGAAGAACATCATGGTAATCGATTACATGATGGTAATGATACATGAGTCAACTGGTCTGGGTATGGAGAACACCTTGGTAATCGATTACACCTCTTGGTAATCGATTACTAGAACCCAGAATCTCATAAATTGCTTCCTGGTAATCGTTACATGCCCAGTAATCGATTACCAAAATGCCTTCAAAAACTAAACTTTCTAACATATTTTCAAGTATCCTTCCTTTCCAAAAACACTTTATCACACCTTTCTAAAAACTCTTTGAAATCATTATCATATTTCCATAATTAAAAACCAACATTGTAACATAACTAAGAAATAAATCTCAACACTCATAAAAACAAACATAAAGGAACCTACTTCATATTCTTTATTTTATTGCTCATAGGCTTCAATCTAGCGGATTCTAAACGGCAAACCAACTTAAGGTTGGCAAGGGTAAGCTTAGAGCTTTGAAAACATGTGATTAAGTTCTTCAAACAACTTTAGTGATCTACTTAACATTTATATCAAACTTTTTATAACAAAAGGAAATGGAAACCGAAACCATTAAGGGAAAAGGAAACAAGAGCTGAAAACTTTGAACAAGGAAAGGAAAGGAAACTGAAATCATTTATGGTCCAAGACCAAGTTTTCAAGCTTTAGAGGTTTCATTGTGATGAACTCAAAGTCATCATCTAGAACTCTCATCATCAAGCTATCATGAAACATCATCAATGGCCTTGAAGGCCAAACATGTAAGGAAAAGAAAGAACTTGAAAGAAAACTCCCTACCTAGTGGTGAAGAGGAAAGCTTGGTTCTTGAAGCAAGTTGAGAAGAACAACTTCTTCCTTGATGCTTGATGATTTTCGGCCAAGGCAAGGAGGCAAAGAAGATGAGGTGTTTTCCTTGTGAGCTTGAAGAGGTGAAGAAAAGGAAAGGAACTCTTGAGTCTTGAGAGAAAAAGAAAGAACTCAAGATTACTCTTTGAAGCTAATCTTGGCAAATGAACAAAATGCAACCAAGCTCATCCAAGCATGGTATTTATAGAGGGAATGAGACCTTGTGGCTGATTTGGGAGGAAGGCTTGGCCTCATGTTCCATGAGGTGAGAGACTTGCTTCATGGAGGCATGGTGAGGTATGGTGGAAAGAATGGGCAAGGCATGGGCAAAGCATGGGCAAGGCATGGGTAAGGCATGGACAAGGCATGGGCAAGGCATGGGCATTTTTGTGTAAAAATAAATGAACATGTGAGGAATGGGGAGGGAATTTCGGTCAGATTATGCAGCCAAGGGGGAGGGAAAATCTCTCATTTAATTGTGGTTTAATGATGTGTTTAGGTGTGTCTTTGATTAGGCTTTTGATTAGGCATTTGTAAGCAAGTGTTTAGGTGATAAAATGGCTAATTAAGGTGGTTCAAGACTTGATTAAGGAGTGGTCATACTAAATTAGAGAATTAAAACCATACTTTAGTCAAATCAAATCATAGACACAATTCCATGATTTAAGGAATTAAAGAGAGAAAACACTATTCATAAAAATGTGACATAATGTCTTAAATTCAAGAATAGATTTTGAGCTTCTCTAAGCAATCTTAGGTTCTAATCAACCTTGATTAATTATTTTGACTCTAGATTAGTAATTAGAATTTACTAATCTTTAATTAGAGCCTAATATTGCTTAGGTTTCGCTAATCGTCTCATTCGGCAGAATTCACTTAGCTCAGGGTTAAAACGTAATTTTTCACTGAAGCCCGGGGCCACCCGGCTTATCCCGACATAAAATATTACTTAAAAACATCATTTAAAACCTTTTGGTGAAGTTGGGTTCAGCGGACCGTAAAACGAGGTTAACGCCATAGGGGCATTTTGATAATTTAACGTAAACTAGAAATGAGATTCTCTCTATTTCACACATAACATACACAATCCCTTATCATCACAAAAACATCCCTGGAGGATAGGAGGACGTACTCATTTAGGGTAAAATGACCTAAGAGGCATTTCGGTCATTGTACACGGGAAAATCAAGGGTTACACTCAAAATTATGATTCTTCCTCTATTAACACACATAACACAAACAATCCCTTATTATTATCAAAACATCCCTTGAGGACGAGTGGGCCCACTATCCTCATTTCTGAGTAAAATAACCTAAGGGGCATTTTGGTCATTTTACACGTCCAGAAAATCGGGGTTTGCAATACTTACACAAATTGCTCCTAACTTCTCTTCTAACGTTATATTCCTTTATTAAGGATTGTTTGGTCTCAAATTTTATATAATATTTACCTACGGTAATTCGGTAATTCCTAATGATAGTAAAAATTGGGCGTACATTACTCCCCTCCTTAAAAAGATTTCGCCTCGAAATTCGTTCCTGAGAGCTCTGGATTGTGCTTGCATATCTGATTCAGCTCCCATGTAACTTCTTCGGTTTCACCTCGTCCCCATGCTACTTTGACTAGGGGTCCAACCTTATTCCTTAAGCTTAACTCCTCAGTCAACGATTCTTGTGGGTGGTAAGTTAAACGTTAGGTCATCTCTTAATTGTACATGTTCTGGCTCTAGTACATGACTTGGGTCGGAATGATATTTTCTTAATTGGGATACATGAAAAACATCATGAAGGTTGCAGACTCTGAAGGGCTATACGGTAAGCTAGAGATCCTACTTTGCTAAGGATTTCAAATGGGCCAAGAAATCTGGGGCTTAATTTCTTTACTTTCATCGCTCGGCCTATGCCTGTGGTGGGGGTGATCCTTAGGAACACATGGCCCCCTTCTTGAAAATCTAGCGGTTTCGCGCTTGTCGCATAGTTTTATCTCGACTTTAGAGGTAAGAATTTTATCCCTAATCTTCTTGATTTGTTCTGTTGTTTCCCTCACAATATTAGGTCAGAGTGACTTACTCTCCGGGTTCATACAACACAAGGGAGATTGACATTTCAATCCATAGAGGGCCTCGTATGTGCCATACCGATACTTGCATGATAACTGTTGTTATATGCAAATTAGATAAGTGAGGTACTTATCCAACTCCCTATTTGATCCAAAACGCATGCCTTAACATATCCTCCAAAGTTTGGATAGTTCTTAGATTGACCATCCGTTTGGGGTGATAAGCCGTGCTTAACACGCTTGAGCCAAATGCCTTCTGAAAGGCTCCCCAAAAGTGATGACATAAATCGCGGATCTCGATAGGAGATATCGTCGATGGTACTCCATGTAATCCTACTATCTCCTGAATATATAACTGTGCTAACCTATCCAAGGAATAAGTCACCTTAATAGGTAAAAAGTGGGCTGACTTAGTCAACTGATCCACTATTACCCAAATGGCGTCATGATTCGCTTGGGTCCTCGGTAGTCCAGTTACAAAATCCATGGAGATACTATTCCACTTCCACTCGGGGATTGATAGGGGTTGCAACATTCCAGAGGGTCTTTGGTGCTCAATCTTCACCTTTTGACACACCAAGCACTTATTCACCCATGTGCACACATCCTTCTTCAATCCTGGCCACCAGAACATCTTCTTCAAATCTTGATACATCTTGGTGGCACAGGATGAAGGTGAAATGACTCTTATGGGCTTCCTCCAAAATGTCCTTTTGGAGGTCACCACTAGCAGGTACACATATACGACCTTCAAATCTCCACAAACTATCATTCCCTTGGGTAAAACCTTTCAACTTTCAGCTTTTCCTCCCTAAGGTTTCTTGAAATTCTGTATCTTCCCTTTGGGCTTGAGCAATTCTTTCCTTGAATTCACTCATCACACTAAGATGGAAAGCTCTTATGCCCTTAGTGGTCAAGGTCATCCCTAGGTTTAGGTCTCTAAACCTCAATTAACTCAATCTCCTTCACCATCAAATGGGATACTTGTAAAGATTTTCTACTTAAGCATCAGCTACAACATTAGCTTTGCCTGGATGGTAGTTCAACCCAAAATCATAATCTTTTAAGAACTCCATCCACCTCCTTTGCCTCATGTTTAGCTCCTTTGGTCAAAGAGATATTTCAAACTCTTGTGATCAGAAAACACCTCAAACCTACTCCGTATAAATGGTGTCTCCAAATCTTTAGAGCAAACATGACGGTGGCTAACTCAAGGTCATGGGTAGGGTAATTTGCCTCATGCGGCTTGAGTTGTCTTGATGCATAGGCCACCACTTGCCTATCTTGCATCAATACGCAACCCAAACCTTTTCTCGAAGCATCACAGTACACTTCAAAAGGCACATTGGGTCGGGTAACACTAAAACGGGGTTGAGGTTAGCTTGTGTTTCAGCTCTTGAAAGCTCTTTTCACACTCAGGGTCCATGAAAAGGAGTGTTTTCCTAGTTAGCTTGGTCAGAGGTAGGGAAATAGGGAAAATCCCTTGATAAACTCGGTAATAACCGGCTAAACCCAAAAAGCTCCTTACTTCATTCCGTGGTTGGTCTTTCCCAGTTCACGCCGTTTCCACCTTACTAGGATCTATAGCAATTCCTCTCTTAGATACTACATGCCCTAAAAATTTCACCTCATCTAACCAGAATTCACACTTAGAAAGCTTGGCATATAGTTTCTTTTCCTTCAAGATCTCTAGTACTATGGTTAGGTGGCGTTCATGCTCTTCGTGGGTCTTAGAGTAGATGAGAATGTCATCTATAAAGACAACCACAAACTGATCTAAATAGGGTCTAAAGATCCTATTCATGTAATCCATGAAAATTGGAGCATTGGTTAATCCAAAGGACATTATTGCAAACTCGAAATGGCCGTATCGGGTACGAAAGGCCGTTTTCGGTATATCTTCATCTCTCACCCTAATCTAGTGGTAACCTGACCTCAAATCTATCTTAGAAAACACTACTACACCTTTAAGCTGGTCCATCAAGTCATCTATCCTAGGCAAAGGGTATTTGTTTTTCACCGTCACTTTATTCAATTGCCTATAGTCAACACACATCCTCATACTTCCATCCTTTTTCTTCACAAACAACAGGGGCTCCCCAAGGTGATGCACTAGGCCTAACAAACTTTTTCTCCAATAAATCTTCCAATTGAGCTTTTAACTCAACTCTAATGGGGACATCCTGTATGGGGCTATAGATATGGGTCCTACACAGAAAGCAATTCTATGGAAAACTCTATCTCTCTTGGGGGGAAACTCTGATCTCATCTGGAAATACTTTGGGATAATTCCTTACTATTGGTATCTATCGATACTTTGCTCAAAGTCTACATCACTAGCGGCTAGGAAAATATAGCCTTTACTTTCACCCTTACCATTCCATTTACAGTAGTTATGTACAGACTTATAGGTTTCTTAGGTTCAATGGGAATAGGAAGAAATGTAATGGTTTTCTCATAGGTTTAACAGTACACGGTTGGCCTCAGCCAATCCATGCCAAGAATCACATCTAAATTCGCATGGGTAAGCAAATAAGATCTAAAACAAAGGATCTATTCTCAATAACAAAATTGCAATCTAAACAACATTTACAAGTCTTAACGGGTTTTCCATAGGGTAGAAACAACAAGATCAAAAGGAAGCTCAGTCACATGCAAGTTAAGGCTTTTAACACATGAGTGGGAGATAAAAGAATGGGAAGCGCCAGAATCATATAGTACAATTAAGTTTTACCATGCATGTTACACTTACCTTCCACGAGATTCCATGACTTCGTCGTTTCTTCTACATTAACGTAAAGACCCTTCCTTGGTCCTGCGGCTTGGGATTGGGGGTTGACGGGTTCTCTCTGTGCATTCTTGAGAGTAGTGGCCTGGCTTTCCACACGGTAGCATACATTTTTCCGGCTTGACATGGCATGCTTCCATGATTCTTGCCGCACTTGGGACATCAATGGATGGTGGGGGTCGTGGAGGTCCTTGGACCTCTTTGTGGTGCTTTCCCTTTATTGTTGTTATTGTTGTTGCGATTGTTGTTGGGGTTATTATAGCGGTTGTTGTTGTCGGCCTTCCTTGTTGAAAGTTCCTTTGTGGACCTTGGGGTCTCGATTAAGGTGGGAATGGGGGTCGTTCTGCTTTGAACTGTTGACCTTGAGGTGTCAGCTTCTTGGTGACATTATCAGACTTTGAGGTGCTCAGCTTTCTCTGCCCTTCTTCAATGATGCGACATTTGTTAACTAGAGTAGAGAAATCCCTAATCTCCAAATGCGCAACTGCCACATTAGACTCCGCCTTTAATGACTCGTATTTAATGCATTTCCAATACTCGTCGGGTTACCCTGATACATCCTTGAGAACTTAATAAGTTCTTCAAATCTGGAGTGTACTGGGCCACATTCATATTTCCTTGGACAAGTTGCATAAACTCAATGTCCTTGGCATTTTTGACCGACTCTGGAAAATACTTCTCATAAAAATGAACCTTAAATAGCTCCCAATCAATGTCCATGTCGGTCGCCTCAGGAGCCTTCGGCACCTGTCCACCAAAGGGCATCACCTTCAAGCATATGGGTAGCGAAGGTGACCTTTTGCTCCTCTAAGCATGGGATTACAGCAAAGACCTTCTCAATATTCTGAATCCATTCATCTGCAACATTTGGATTGAGGGTCCCCTTGAAACTGGCGGGTTCGCCTTATGAAACTCCCAAAACAAGCATGTTTGGGAATCTCATGGCCTTGATTCGCATTAGCTTAGCGATCTTGATCCATTCGATCCATCATCATTCTCATTGTCCTTACCACATCGCGAAGTGCTTCGAGGTTGATTGTCCTGGTTATCCTTCCTGCGTTCCTAGTCTGTTGTCGACGTGCCATTGGTCCCTATACACACAAAATAGCAACACTGAGGTGATCAGGCTCAACATTCCATGCAAAGTGAGCAAGTTACCATGGCACTTGCAACATATAGTGGTCATGTATCTCTAATCCTCAAGCTCATCCTAATGATAAACATTTACACATGACATTTCTAACGTATTATGCTTAAGAAGCATAGCCAAAATGTAACACCCTAATAATTAACCCAATACGCCTAGGTCGTCTGATTAATTACTAGACTTTACTCTTTGCTTCAGTTCCTTAATCATGCTTTGAAAATACTTAGTGAAATTACGAGCCATTTTTTTTAAAACATAATTGAAAACGTGAGCCGCGCATAACGTGAACAATAATCGGATAAAGCGAAAACGACAGACATATCATGAAGAACACATCATATTGGCTCCATCATATGACATCCATAATTACATTTCACATAGATATTTTGCCTACCAACAGAGTTAAGCAAGATGTAGGCAATCGAACAAAACATAAATAATATATGGATGGAAAAACATCTATTAACGGCACCTATTAATAACACTTCAAAGATAGGAATAGATATCCGAGTTCACGCTCAAGGTCTAGCAATACATTCCTCAAGGATAATAAGGTTCACAATATCACGTGCATCTACCAAGTGAGAGCATCAACGGGAATCACGAACATCACCATCACTTTCTGAAGACGAGATGGAAAGAAAGAAAGAGGGAATGAGAAACTTATAAAAGAATCTCATAGGGTACTCACCTCATATGCATCGTGTCATCATCATCGTCCCCAGGAACCTCGGTTTCATTATGAAATGTGAGCATGCTAAGATTCATTTATTTAGTTCGAAAATATACTTTACCGAGGTCGTACATTTTAATCATGCGTCTTATAATGCATCATAAACTTAGCATGTCATGTTTATAATGAACTTTTCCTTTCATATATAAAAACATAATTATGCATAAGACCACATCATATTCCACATCATCATATCATAAATACTATGCATAGAAGAATATCATATTTCTCATCATTATCTCATAAATACTATGCATAGAAGAACATCATAATCACATAATACGTTACTTAGTTCCTTAGGTGACTTAAAGTTACTTTCATCATCATTTTCCTGGGCCACCCTATACTCCACCCTTTGGGAGTAATCTAGGTTATGAGCTCATACCTTACTAGTCGTCACTAGCATATACTTATCCCTTTTGATAAGTTAAAATCCGACTCTACCCTTTTGAGAACGGGCTAGGGGCAAGAATCACCTTTTCACCACCTATAGTCTGATGGGTCCAAAGGATCATTTCCTCATAAGTTAAGTCACCATTAAGTCTTAGCATGTTATATCATAATCATCAAGATGCATGAACATTCTTATTGTTTGCAATAGCAACTATAATATGCAAGCCATGAAATCATTCAATAATATCAAATTCTCAGTAGGCATTACATCATCATATAAGACATTCCAAAGCATCAAAAGATGTCATTCTAAAATTCTCAGTAAGCTCCCTTACATCACCGAACTCTAAAATTGGGTAACCTTAATTATCAAACTAATTACTTATGCATCTAAGGGATTTATTACCATCAATTATAAGCCTTAAGAACATTATTAGACTATATGGGGTAGCATAGCAGTAAGTTGTTCTTAAGGTTTTGATGTGCTAGAAGTTACGTTTTTAACCCTTTCTCGTTACCGATTTTCCCTATGATGCTAAAATTAATTACTAAACCAATTATGAATCATTGTCCCTTATCTAAACATAATAAAATCTGGTTCTTAAGGCCACTAAAGGTTCTGAAGAATGCATAAATTTCATTCTCTAGAGTCCTAGAAATCTTACTTTTGGTTTTCTAGGAGCTAGTTTTATTTCTAACATGCATAGAATCGTTCTCTTAGCAATAAATCATAATCATCACAACTTTGAACATATTAAACCATCATCATAAGTAGTACTAAACTTAGATAGGTAGCTGAATCATGAATCTCATAATTGCATAAAACCATATTTCAAGTACATAAAGTACTAGTTTCCCGTATAATTTTTGTAAAGCTTCAAAACTCCTTTAGTAACTAATTCTTTTTGTTAAACTTTAAAGAAATTATAAGACTTAAGCCTCCGTAATCATGAGGCCGATTTATACATTGAAAGAATGATTAGAATTTTCTCTTAAGATAAAAGGAGCAAGTCTTGAGCTTTAGAGATTTAGTGATAGCTAGAATTATAAACATGCTATGCAACCTATTTTAATCTTCTCTTTATAAGGTGATAACTTGGAAATATAAACATGATGCAAGAACTGGATCGGCGGTAGTCCGCATTGGACAAGTGGAGGGAGAAGAGAATCTTAAGAAGCTGGAGCGGCGGTAATCCGCAGGACTAGTAGAGGGAGAAGAGAATTCTTATTAAGCTCCAAACTCAAGACTTCTTAAAGAATGAATTCTTTGACTCCAATAATCTCAAGAAAGCTTTAAAGTTTTTATTATCATGGTTCCAACTTTGCTTGTGATACTTGGGCAAGTCTTTGAGCTCTAGGATCTTTAGGTGATGACATAAAAATAAACATGTCATGCGTTGATTCTTTTAGCCATTATAAAATAAAGTGAGAACATAAAATAAATATGAGATGCAACTTCTTTATTATCTTTAGAGATTAAGTGACAACATGAAATATAAACATGAAATGCAAACTTGGAAATTTAAACATGAGTATGCAAGTCCATTTATTCATTCTTGAAATTTTAGTGATGACATAGAAAGTAAACATGATTATGCAAGGCATAAACTTAAACATGGATGCAAGTTCATTTGATTTCTTTACTAGAGCTCCTTCAAGACTTTATAGAAATACAAATTCAATCCAATATATATATCTTAGCAAGACAAAGTGAGAAATACATCTTTCAAGTTCTAAACTCAAGATCATAAAAACATCATAAAAATATTATTCTTTAAAGTTTTGCATCAAGTGGAACTTTCAAGCTTTAGAGGCCTAACTTATGATGGATTCACAACCCACCCTCAAGGTCCTCATCATCAAGCCATCATCTTAGTCCCACCTAGGCCATATGGCCAGAATTGTTCAAAGAAAAGGAAGAAGAAAACCAAATGGAAAAACTAGAGAAAATCCATGAAATCATCATTTTGAACCAAGAACAACACTTAGCAAAGCATAGAAATAAACTTAAAAAAAACTCCCTACCTAATTTGATTTGAAGGAAAGGAATAGGACTTGGTTTCCTTGAGTGAAATGAAAGAAAATCTCTTTGAATGGGAGCAGAAATTTCGGCCAAGGAGGAGGATGAAAGAAAGCTTTTGGTGCTCCTAAAACTAGAATTTGTGTAAGTTATGAGCAAGGCTTCCAAGGCTCCTCAAGTAAGCATATTTATAGAGGAATTCAAGCTCATGTATGACAAGAGGAGGAGGCATAATTTTTGGATTTTTCATGGGGAACAAAGGAGGAAAATCATTTCTTGTTTAAGGCATGTTTTATGCCATGTTTTAGGGAATTTTTTGGCATTTTGTTTTAGTGCATTATCTTGCAATAATTCTAATGATTATGGCTGAATTATTTCATGCATTACAGCCTCAAGGAAGAGGGTTTTGCGTGTTCCATGTATTATTTAGGTGTAGGCAAGGTATTCATGCAATTTAGAGAATTTACGGTTAAGGGCTTAGGTGAATTAGTAAGCAATTTAAGTGTTTTAAAGCAATTTTAGGTTCTAATCAATTTAAATAAATAATTTTGACTCTAGATTAATAATTAGAATTTAATAAGCTTTAATTTGAGCCTAATATTGCTTAGGTTTCGTTAGACAAATCAAAAATATCAAAATTTGTAAAACTACAAAAAGGGCGGGCAAAACAATCATTTACTTAAAAATTGCCCGAGACCACCCGAGCTTAACCAATGGTTAATCATGGCTTAAAAAAACCTTTTAAAACATTTTAGTGAGGTTCGGCTCAAGTCGGCACGCAATCGGGTTAAAACGCAGGGGCATTTTGGTCATTTCACGCGTCACTTTAAAACGTCTCGGTGTGTCACTTTAAACATCATATACTTTTCCTTCTTCGAAACACATCACTGTTAAACATTATTTTTCTCAAAAACTTTCTTATATCCCTCAAATTTGACGGAAATTTGGCATGACGCTCTCCGAATTTCCTCAAATTTGAGTCATGCCACATAATTTCAGTCACATGCATCATTTTCATGGAACTTTCTCATTGCAATAACTTTCTAGTTCACATGAGCATATTTCTCAATTTCATTCATATCTTTGAAACATTATGCATCTCAAACACAACACATCATATCACCAAATCAAATTATGCACATAAAGTTTCATGCTCAAGGAACTAACATAATCACATCATCATAAGTGTGCACGAGGTTCATCATCATAATTATACTCTCTCGGCCACCTATCTCATAGTGTCTTATGCTTTGACCCTTACGGGCTTTAAACTTGTATTTGCATCATTATTACCCTCAAGGGGTTAACACTTAAACTTTTCTCTAAGATTTTAACTCACCAAAATTCCAATTAGCACTTAACATAAAGGGCAGAAAATATATCATTTGCTTAAGGGGCTCTAGAATCTCCATTCGTGACCCTTTAAGATCCATCTTCGTCTAAGGCTCCATAATTAATTCCTAGACCAATTATGAGAGATTCCTAGGCATGTTCTCTAAGTTATAAACCACTTTAGATCTCTTATCATCATCTTAAACTTAGAAATTAGCACCTAATCATTTATGAAGGGATCTTGTACATGTCTTACTAATTATGAATCATTTATCCTTGAATTAATCATGCTAGAACAGATTTGCACTTCTTGCATTAAGGTGTTCTAGAATTCTCATCTCAAATCCCTTTTAAGTTACTTATTCTTTTCAAACTTTTCTAAATCGATCCTTGCTTCACTCAACATAATTTTACACATTTAACACCTTAGAACAACATTTATCCAGTAGCCAAACATAGAACCAAAATCATGAACCCATAAAATCACATAATCTCTTGGGTTGAAATGCATATAAGTTACTAGTTTTCTCTTGGGATATTTTTGGAAACAAAAGGTGTTCTGGTAATCGATTACATGTTCCTAGTAATCGATTACCAGAGCTAAATCATTCTGGGTTTCAAAACAAGGTAATCGATTACATTCAATGGTAATCGATTACTTATGGTTAAATATTTTAGAAAAATAAAGAACATAGGGGTAATCGATTACACTATAAGGTAATCGATTCAGGTTTCCAGAACAGGTTCTGGGCATGAAGAAGTTGTAGTAATCGATTACCTAAGGTAATCGATTACCAAGTAAAAGTCCTTCGGAATTACATGGATGGTAATCGATTACCAGAACCTACGAAATTTGAGAAAACATGATTTTTGACACATTCCAAACTATTTAAACATCTTGAGACCTCATAAAACAGTTTTCCAACATTTTCTTGAAATTATTCATGCATTTTACAAAATCAAACCATTTTTGAATCATACCAAAACTCATCCATTTCTTTTTTCCTGGAGTTTCCTTTTTAGGATACTTAGGGCAAGTCTTTGAGCTCTAGAGTATTTAGGTGATGACAAAATCTTAAACATGCCATGCACTTTATTTTACTCTTCATTAGAAAGTAAAGTGAGAGCATAAAATAAATATGAGATGCAACTTCATTATTATCTTTAAGGATTAAGTGATGACTTGAAATATAAACATGAAATGCAAGCTTGGGAATTTAAATATGGTAATGCAAGTTCATTCATTTACTCTTGTGAAATTAGTGATAGCATCAAAATAAACATGAGATGCAAGACATAAATTTAAACATGAATGCAACTTGTTTTTATCTTAACTAGAGCTCTTGCAAGACTTTTAGAGGAACATAAACCTCAACCCATTATGTATCATAAGGCAAGCTTTAGAGTTCTTAGCACCTAGACTTCAAGAGAAATCTTAAGGTTTGAACTTCATCATCAAGCTTAAGGAAATGGACCCAAAGTTCAACACTTTGTCTAACAAAACTACAAGGACTAAGTCATATTCTTTATTTTATTGCTCATGGGCTTCAATCTAGAGTAAAACTCTTAGAACGGCCGACCAACTTTAAGGTTGGCAAGGGTAAGCTTAGAGCTCTTTGAAATCATAAGATTAACTTTCTTAACAAAACTTTTGTGATCTACTAGACATATTTTACAAACTTTGTTCAAATCCAAAGAGGAAAAACTAAAATCCTTAAGGGAAAGAGGAAGAGGAAAGCCGAAACTTAAGCCAAGAAAAGAAAGGAAATCCAAGCATGTATGGTCCAAGACCAAGTTGTTTCAAGCTTTAGAGGTTTCTCACATGACAACAACAAGTCATTATCTTGAAACCTCATCATCAAGCTCACATTCTTTTTATAAAAAGGCCTCTTGGCCGAAAAAGAAAGGGAAAGGGAAAGGAGTTTGAAACCAAGAGAAAAACTAGAACTTTCTTGAAGAACACAAACAAAATCATCAAAACTTAACCCCTACCTTAAGAAGTCTTGAAGAGAGATGTAAGAAAGCTTTGTTTTCTTGATGAAAGGAGAAGGAAATCCTCTTGAAGTCTTGAGGAAGAACTTGGCCCAAGTGAGGGAGTTTGAAAGGAAATGGGAGGATTTTGCAAGAAGTGTGAGCTTACCAAGTGAACCAAAGTGTGACAAGGTTCATCAAGGCTTGGTATTTATAGAAAATGGAGAGCTCATGGATGGCCTTTGAGGGGAGAAGTGGGCCAAAATGAGGAGGGAGGAGAGAAGAAATATCTCTTGCAAAGGTATGGTTGTAGGCATGGTGAGGTATTGGCAAAGCATGGGCTAGGCATGGTGGAAAGCATGGCTCTTGAGTGTAATTGAAACAACACATGATGGTCTATGGAGGGGAGTATGGGTCACCTTAAGGCCATGAGGAGAGAAAATTAATTCATGTAATTGTGGGTTAAAGGTGTGTTTAGGTGTGTCTTTGATTAGGCTTTTGATTAGGAGTTTGTAAGCAAGTGTTTAGGTGAGAAAATGGTTAATTAGGTGGTTCAAGACTTGATTAGGAGGGTAATCTTATTAGATTAGTAATTTAAAATAATTCTTTTGGTCAAATGAGGTATGGCTCAATTCCTTAATTTAAGGATTGGAGAGAAACACTATTCAAGATTCCATGACTAGGAATCTTGAATTAAAGAATGCAATTAGAGTTTATCTAAGCAATCTTAGGTTCTAATTAACCTTAATAAATAATTTTGACTCTAGATTAATTATCGAAATAAATTAATCTTCGATTAGAGCCTAATATTGCTTAGGTTTGCTTAATTGCGTCATTAGGCTTCCTGTACACTGTTCTAGGGGCAAAATGGTAATTTTGCGCTAAAACTCGGGACCTTCGGGCAGACTAAACATCAAACATTGCTCATAAACATCATTCTAAACTTCCTGGAAAAGTTCCAAGCTCAAACGGCACCTTTTAGTAGACACAGCAGGGTATTTTGGTCATTTTGAGCCGAAAGTTTAGAACGAGATTTTCACCTCGAATATCATTCATAACAACGTAATCCCCTCTAAACATCGAGTTAACCCATTCAAGGGTTCCGGGGTATGTCCTGAATTTCGGGTAAAAATGACCTCAGGGGCATTTCGGTCATTTGTACTCTAGCGGAAATGAGGCGTTACATACAAAACAACATATACATATATAAAACGAGAAAAAGGAAACCAAAAGCACATCAGTTCTCCAGGTAGGTAAAGTCCTAACACTACGCTCCTACTCTATACATGTCAACTGCACTGATGATCTAAATTCTCCTTCCAGAAAACCATTGGCCATGGGTGCAATGGTCTCACCTGCACGAAGCATCTGGGCCCTCGAGAGGAATGGAAGAGGAGGATGAAGCGGGTGCATCTGGCGGGTGGGCAGGGTGAGCAAGAGGAATCTGGAACACGTTCAGGATGTGCCATGTGGAGAACACCATCATAAGGGAAAGTGGGGTCAAAGTCAAGGCGAAAACGGAAGTACTAAAGGGTAGAACTGAAGAACATATATGTGCGGAACGTCCGGTACTAAAGCGTACAAAGAGTCCAAGGTTGGGTCGTATTGCCACACCCATTGTGGCGAGTCAAAGAAGAACACTAGGGACAACATTTGTCGAATTGAACAATATAATACACACGCTTAGGGTGAGAATATTGTAAAATTCTCAGTAGTAGTTTCCCATGCTAAACATAGTACAAGTAATGAATCCATACATGTAAAACATTCATATATTAATCATAGGTATCAATACTAAAACCTATAGATTGTGGGAAATTAAAATAGCATCAGCGATAAATCATGTACAACCATAAGCTTAGATTCCACATATCTTTCTCAATTTATAAACATAGGGAAGGCTTAGTTTCACATAGGGCTACTTCAATATGTAACAATTTCATAGAGGACAATAACTCCTAGGACATGAGCTCATTCCTATTCGTGATCATTGGACTTCATTTTTTTCATTTATCACAGGTTCTATGCCTAGCCGATATGTCTACCGACTTATAAACTTTCTAAGGAAGTCCTTCTTTTTTGCCTTCCCTCTCTATCCCTCTAAGCCTTGTTTATGTTTTCCGTATGCTCAAGTATGCAACGGCAGCATATATACCAACTATTTCTACACTCTTTCACATTTTGCATTACATACTTCTCTTTCTTGTCTCAATAGCATGCTTAATTTACAATTAAATATTCACTCCATTAGAGGTTCATGAATCGAAAGTAAAGCAATTAGTGTGCATTCACATGCCATAGAATTGGGATAGCTATCATATCATCATGATTTTCATTCATTTTCACTTTCAGCACCCTGAGAATTGATGTTCTAGCTACAACATTTAATTGCTATAACCAACTGTAACGCCTAACTTTATTCATTTAGAAATTACCGAATTACCCTAGGTAATTCTTATATAAATTAAGACCAAAAACCTCAATAGGGGAATATAACATTAGAAAAGAGGTTATGAGATTCCTGCAAGAGTCGTAAGCCTCGAATTCTGTACGTGTAAAATGACCAAAATGCCCTGAGGTTATTTTACTCAGAAAATGAGGATCGTGGGCCCCACCGTCCTCAAGGGGATGTTCTGAGGATAATAGGGGATTGTTTGTGTTATGTGTGTTAATAGAGGAGAAGAATCCAATTTTGAGTTTCGACGCGCAAATGACCGAAACGCCCTACGCTGTTTTCCGATTTGCGTGCCGCTAAGCTTCGAACCTCACTAAAATGTTTTAAAAGGTGTTTTTAAGCTATGATTAACCATTGGTTAAGTTCGGATAGCCCTGGGTTTTTAAGTAAAATTACGATTTTGCCCTGTCTTTGTAGTTTTGCAAATTTTGAGATTTTTGATTCGTCTAGCAAAACCTAAGCAATATTAGGCTCAAATTAAAGCTTATTAAATTCTAATTCTTAATCTAGAGTCAAAATTATTTATTTAAATTAATTAGAACCTAAAATTGCTTAAAAACACCCAAATTGCTTACTAATTCACCTAAGCCTTTAATTGCAAATTCTCTAATTTGCAAGAATACCTTATATCTAAATAATACATGGAACACATAAATTTCCTCCTCCTTGGGCTGTAATGCACAAATTATTTGGCCTAATGCATTAGATTACTTGGCAAATTTGGCACAAAGCTTCATGTAAAGAAAAAAATAAAAAAATTCCCTAAAACATGGCATAAAACATGCCTTAAACAAAAAATATGAATTTCCTCCCTTTGTTCCCCTCAAAATCAGCCACCCATGCCTCCTCCATTTGTTCATTCATGAGCTCCAAAATCTTTATAAATAGGCATGCTTAAGGAGTCTTAGAAGCCTTGCTCATAATTGCACAATTCAAGTTTTTCCAAAGCTCAAAAACTTTCTTTCTTCCTTCCCCTTGGCCAAAATTCTTTCTTCAACTTTTCAAGGAGATTTTGTTTCATTTCACTCAAAGAAACCAAGTTCTCTTCCTTTCCTTCAAACCAAATTAGGTAGGGAGTTGTCTTTAAGCTTATTTCATGTTTTGCTAAGTGTTGTTCTTGGTTCAAAATGATGATTTTCATTAACTTTCTCTAGCTTTTCTAATTGGTTTTCTTCTTTCTTTTTCTTTAAATATTTGGCCATAAGGCCTATATGGGGATATGATGATAGCTTGATGATGAGGACTTTGAGTGTTGGTTTTAAATCCATCACAAGTTAGGTCTCTAAAGCTTGCAAAACTTTAAAGAATGATGTTTTTATGATGTAAAAATAAAGATCTTGAGTTTAGAACTTGAAAGATGTATTTTTCACTTTGTCTTGCTAAGATATATATGGGTTGATATTATATGTCCCTAAAGTCTTGGAGGAGCTCTAGTAAAGAATAAAATAAACTTGCATCCATGTTTAAGTTTATGCCTTGCATAACCATGTTTGCTTCTATGTCATCACTAAATTCTTAAGAATAAATAAATGAACTTGCATATTCATGTTTAAATTTCCAAGTTTGCATTTCATGTTTATATTTCAAGTTGTCACTTAATCTATAAAGATAATAAAGAGGATGCATCTCATATTTATTTTATGCTCTCACTTTATTTTATAATGGCTAAAAGAATCAATGCATGGCATGTTTATTTTATGTCATCACCTAAAGATCCTAGAGCTCAAAGACTTGCCTAAGTATCACAAGCAAAGTTGGAACCATGGTAATAAAAAACTATAAAGCTTACTTAAGATTATGGGAGTCAAAGAATTCATTCTTTAAAAAGTCTTGAGTTTGGAGCTTAATAAGATGTAATAAGAATTCTCTTCTCTCTTCACCGGTCCAATGCGGACTACCGCGCTCCGGTTTCTTAAAATTTTCTCCTCCCTCCACTGGTCAGTGCGGACTACGCCACTCAGTTTCTTGCTTCATGTTTATGTTTCCAAGTTATCACCTTATAAAGACAAGATTAAAATGGGTTGCATAGCATGTTTATAATTCTAGCTATCACTAAATCTCTAAAGCTCAAGACTTGCTCCTTTTATCTTAAGAGAAAATTCTAATCATGAACATTCTTTCAATGTATAAATCGGCCTCATGATTATGGAGGCTTAAAGTCTTATAATTTCTTTAAATTTTAATAAAAAGAATTAGTTACTAAAGGAGTTTTGAAGCTTTGCAAAAATTATACGGGAAACTAGTACTTTATGTATACTTGAAATGTGGTTTTATGCAATTATATGAGGTTCATGATTCGGCTACCTATCTGAGTTTAGTACTACTGTATGATGATGGTTTAATATGTTCAAAGTTGTGATGATTATGATTTATTGCTAAGAGAATGATTCTATGCATGTTAGAAATAAAACTAGCATCCAGAAAAAGGTAAAAGCAAGATTTCTAGAACTCTAGAGATGAAATTTGTGCGTTCTCCAAAACCTTTAGCAGCCCTAAGAACCAAGTATTATTGTGTTTATAAGGGAGAATGATTCATAATTGGTTTAGTAATTGATTTTAGCACCATAAGGAAAGCCGTAATAAAAGGGTTAAAAATGCAACTTCTAGCACACGTGAAGCCTTAACTATAACTTGCTGCCTATATTGTCCCATATATTTTAATAATGTTCTTAAGGCTTATAATTAATGGTAATGATGATAATGAATCCTTTAGATGCATGATTAATTAGTGTGATAATTGAGGTTACCCGATTTTAAAGTTTCGGATGTTTAAGACAATTTTTCGGTAAGAATTTATGATGATAGTTCTTTGAAGTTTGAAATGATAAGTCTATGAAGTGATTTGATGCTTATTAAGTATTTGATATCATTGAATGATTCCGGGCTTGCATGTTATAGTTACTGTTGCAAACAATGAGAATGCTTATGCATGAAATAATGAAATATTCTTTGTTATTTAAAAATTTACCCTTGTTGTTGGAAGAAAGTATATTACTATAAAAGTGTAATTTGGAAAGGTTCTGGCTAGGAAAGACTTGGTATTTAAGCGTGTCCATTTGTGACCCATCTCTCTTTCCTGGGAATCTCCAGGATGCATGATTACAGTTGGTATATATATTATTCAGAATAAGACTATAAACGAAAAATGTTATAAATGATTATGAATTGAGAATTGTATTATGATATAACATGCAAAGACTTAAAGGTGACTCAAAACATATGAGGAAATGACCCTTTGGACCCATGACTATAGGTGGTGAAAAGGTGATCCTAAAATGATCCTTTGGACCTCAAACTATAGCCGGTGAAAAGGTGATTTTTGCCCCTTAGTCCGTTCTCTCAAAAGGGTAGAGACGGAATTTTACTTATCAAAAGGGATAAATATGTGCTGGTGACGACTAGCAAGGTATGAGCTCATAACCTAGATTACTCCCAAAAGGGTGGAGTCAGGGTGGCCTAGGAAAATGATGATGAAAGTAACTTTAAGTCACCTAAGAAACTAAGTAAATGCATTATGTGAATATGATGTTCTGCTATGCATAGTATTTATGAGATGATGATGAGAAATATGATGTTCTGCTATGCATAGTATTATGAAATGATGATGTGGTTTTATGTATAACTATGTTATTATATATGAAAGGGAAAGTTCATTATAAATATGACATGCTAAGTTTATGATGTATTATAAGACGCATGATTAAAACGACAAACCTCGGTAAAGTATATTTTCGAACTTAATAAACAATCCTAGCATGCTCACTATTTCATAATAATCCCGAGGTTCCTGGAGACGATGATGATGACACAATGCATATGAGGTGAGTACTATACTGAGATTCTTTATAAGTTTCTCACTTCCGCTTTCTTTCTTTCCATCTCATCTTCAAATGTGATGGTGATGTTCGTGATTTCCGTTGATGTTCTCACCTGATAGATGCACGTGATCTTGTGAACTAGCTTATCATCTTTGAGGAACGTATCGCTAAATTTTGAGCGTGAGCTATATCTATTCCTATCTCTGGATTGTTATTAGTAGGTGCCTTTAATGGATGTTTTTCCATCCATATGCTATTTATGTTTTGTTTGATTGCCTACACCTAGTCTTATTCTATTGGTAGGCAAAATATTTATGTGTTATGTAATTATGGATGTTATATGATGGAGCCAATGTGATATGATGTATTTAATTTCTGATATGTCTTTTTTATATTCCGCTAGTCGGCTCACGTTTTCAATTATGTTTGTTAAAAAAAATGGCTTGTAATTTCACTAAGTATTTTCAAAGTATGATGAAAGAACTGAAGCAAAGAGTAAAGTCTAGTAATTAATTAGATACAACCTAGGTGTATTCGGTTAATTATTAGGTGTTACATTTTGGTATCAGAGGTTCAATTCTCACGAGCCTGAGGATTGGACGCTATGCTTCTAAAGCATACTACGTTAGAAATGTCATGTGTATATGTTTATCATTAGGATGAGTTTGAGGATTAGAGATGCATGACTGCTTTATGTTGCACGTGCCATGGTAACTTGCTCACTTTGCATGGAATGTTGAGCATGATCACCTTAGTGTTGCTATTTTGTGTGTATAGGGACCAATGGCACGTCATCAACGGACTAGGAACGTGGCACGGAATAACCAAACAACGAACTCGAAGCACTCCGTGATGTGGCAAGGACAATGAGAATGATGATGGATCGAATGGATCAAGATCGTCAAGCTAATGCGAATCAAGGCCATGAGATTCCCGAACATGCTCGTTTTGGGGAGTTTAAGGGCGAACCCACCAGTTTTCAAGGGACCCTCAATCCAAATGTTGCAGATGAATGGATTCGGAATATTGAGAAGGTCTTTGTTGTAGTCCTATGCTCAAAGGAGGAAGGTCACCTTCGCTACCCATAATGTTGGTTTTTGGTGGGTGGTGCCCAAAGACTCCTAGAGGCAACCGACGTGGTCATTGATTGGGAGCTATTAAGGCCCATTTTTATGAGAAGTATTTTCAGGAATCCGTAGAAATGTTCAAGGAAGCATGAATGTAGCCCAGGACATGCAGATTTGAAGAACTTATTAAGTTCTCAAGGATGTATCAAGGCAACCCCGACGAATATTGGAAATGCATTAAATACGAGTCAGGTTTAAAGGCGGAGCTCAATGTGGAGGTTGCGCATTTGGAGATTAGGGATTTCTCTACCCTAGTTAACAAATGCCGCATCATTGAAGAAGGGCAAAGAAAGCTGAGCACCTCAAAGTCCAATAATATTACCAGGAAGCTGACACCTCAAGGTCAACGTTAGAGGCAGAACGATCCCATTCTCACCTCAATCAAGACCACAAGGGCCACAAAGGAACTTTCAACAAGGAAGGCTGAACAACAACAACCGCTATAATAACCCCAACAACAATCGCAACAACAATAACAACAACAAGGGGAAGCACCACAAAGAGGTCCACGCACCTCCACGACCCCCACCATCCACGGATTGTCCCAAGTGCGGTAAGAATCATGGAAGCATGCCGTGCCGAGCCGAACAAATGTTTGCTACCGGATGTAGAAAGCCAAGCCACTATTCTCGAGAATGCACGAAAGGAACCCGCCAATCCCTAACTCCAAGCCGCAATACCAAGGAAGAATCTTTACCGTTAATCCTGAAGAAACGACGAAGTCACGGAATCTCGTGGAAGGTAAGTGTAATATGTATGGTAAAAACTTAATTGTACTATATGATTCTAGCGCTTACCATTCTTTTATTTCTCACTCATGTGTTAAAAGCCTTAACTTGCATGTGACTGAGCTTCCTTTTGATCTTGTTGTTTCTACCCTCCTGGAAAACCCGTTAGGACTTGTAAATGTTGTTTGGATTGCAATTTTGTTATAGGGAATAGATCCTTTGTTTTAGACCTTATTTGTTTACCCATGCGAGGTTTAGATGTGATTCTTGGCATGGATTGGCTTGAGGCCAATCGTGTACTATTAAACTGTTATGAGAAAACCATCACCTTTCTTCCTATTCCCATTGAACCTAAGAAACCCATAAGTCTTACATAACATCTGGAAATGGACTTGGTAAGGGTGAGAATAAAGGTTATATTTTCTTAGCCGCTAGTGATATGGACTTTGAGCAAAGTATCGATGAGATACCGATAGTAAGAAATTATCTCGAAGTATTTCAGATGAGATACAGAGTTTCCCCCAGAGAGAGATAGAGTTTTCCATAGAATTGCTTCAGGGTAGGACCCATATCCATAGCCCCATAGGATGTCCCCATTAGAGTTGACAGAGTTAAAAGCTCAGTTGGAAGATTTATTGGAGAAAAAGTTTGTTAGGCCTAGTGATTCACCTTGGGAAGCCCCGGTGTTGTTTGTGAAGAAAAAAGATGGAAGTATGAGGATGTGTGTTGACTATAGGCAATTGAATAAAGTGACAATGAAGAACAAATACCCTTTGCCTAGGATAGATGACTTGATGGACCAGCTTAAAGGTGCAGTAGTGTTTTCTAAGATTGATTTGAGGTCAGGATTACCACAGATTATTAGAGTGAGAGATGAAGATATCCGAAAATGGCCTTTCACACTCGATACGGCCATTTTGAGTTTGCAGTAATGTCCTTTGGATTAACCAATGCTCCGGCAATTTTTATGGATTACATGAATAGGATCTTTAGGCCTTATTTAGATCAGTTCGTGGTTATCTTCATAGATGATATTCTCATCTACTCTAAGACCCATGAGGAGCATGAACGTCACCTAACCATAGTACTAGAGATCTTGAAGGAAAAGAAACTATATGCCAAGCTTTCTAAGTGTGAATTCTGGTTGGATGAGGTGAAATTTTTAGGGCATGTAGTATCTAAGAAAGGAATTGCCTAGATCCTAGTAAGGTGGAAACTATCGTGAATTGGGAAAGACCAACCACGGTCACTGAAGTAAGGAGCTTTTTGGGTTTAGCTGGTTATTACCGTTGGTTCATCAAGGGATTTTCTCAGATTTCCCTACCCTTGACCAAGTAACTAGGAAAAACACCCCTTTTTCATGGACCCTGGAGTGTGAAAAGAGCTTTCAAGAGTTAAAACACAAGCTAACCTCAACCCCTGTTTTGGTATTACCTGACCCCAATGTGCCTTTCGAAGTATCCTGTGATGCTTCGAGAAGGGTTTGGGTTGTGTACTAATGCAAGATAGGCAAGTGGTGGCCTATGCGTCGAGGCAACTCAAGCCATATGAGGCAAACTACCCTACCCATGACCTTGAGTAAGCCACCGTCGTGTTTGCTGAAGATTTGGAGACACCATTTATATGGAATTAAGTTTGAGGTGTTCTCCGATCACAAGAGTTTGAAATATGTCTTTGATCAGAAAGAACTAAACATGAGGCAAAGAAGGTGGATGGAGTTCTTGAAAGATTATGATTTTGGGTTGAACTATCATCAGGTAAAGCTAATGTTGTAGCTGATGCCCTAAGTAGGAAATCCTTACAAGTGTCCCGTTTGATGGTGAAAGAGATTGAGTTAATTGAGTAGTTTAGAGACCTAAATCTAGGATGGCCTTGACCACTAAGAGCATAAGAGCTTGCCACTTAATGTAATGAGTGAATTTAAAGAAAGAATTGCTCAAGCCCAAAGGAAAGATACGGAATTTCAAGAAACCTTAGAGGCGGTAAGAGCTAATAAGTTGAAGGGTTTTACCCAAGGAAATGATAGTATGTGGAGGTTTGAAGGTCGTATATGCGTACCTGCTAATGGTGACCTCGAAAGGATATTTTGGAGGAAGCCCATAAGAGTCATTTCACCCTTCATCAGGTGCCACCAAGATGTACCAAGATTTGAAGAAGATGTTCTGGTGGCCAGGATTAAAGAAGGATGTGTGCACATGGGTGAGTAAGTGCTTGGTGTGTCAAAAGGTGAAGATTGAGCACCAAAGACCCTCTGGAATGTTGCAACCCCTACCAATCCCCGAGTGGAAGTGGGATAGTATCTCCATGGATTTTGTAACTAGACTCCAGAGGACCCAAGCGAATCATGACGCCATTTGGGTAATAGTGGATCGGTTGACTAAGTCAGCCCACTTTTACCTATTAAGGTAACTTATTCCTTGGATAGGTTAGCACAATTATATATTTAGGAGATAGTAAAGTTACAAGGAGTGCCGTCGACGATAATCTCGGTTGGGATCCGCGATTACGTCACGATTTTGGGGAGCCTTCAGAAGGCGTTTGGTTCAACTCTGTCTGAGCACGGCTTATCACCCCCATGGACGGTCAATCTGAAAGAACTATCCAAACCTTGGAGGATATGTTAAGGGCATGTGTTTTGGATCAAAGGGGAAGTTGGGATAAGCATCCACTGATTGAGTTTGCATATAACAACAGTTATCATGCAAGTATCGTATGGCACCATACGAGGCCCTCTGTGGATAGAAATGTCAATCTCCCTATGTTGGTATGAACCCGGAGAGCGAGTTTACTTGGACCAGATATTGTGAGGGAAACAACGGAACAAATCAAGAAGATTAGGGATAAGATTCTTCCTGCTCAAAGTCGAGAAAAACTATGCGGACAAGCGGCGAAAACCGCTAGATTTTTAACAAGGGAACCATGTGTTCCTAAGGATCACCCCAGCAGGCATAGGCCGAGCAATTAAAGTAAAGAAATTGAGCCCTAGATTTCTTGGCCCGTTTGAAATCCTTAACAAAGTCGGGTCTGTAGCTTCCGTATCCATTAAGAAAGTATAGAGTTCCCAAGTCATGTACTAGAGCCAGAACATGTGCAATTAAGAGATGACCTAACGTTTAACTTACCACCCACGGAATCGTTGACCGAGGAGTTAAGCAATTAAGAAATATGGCTGTACCCCTGGTCAAAGTAGCATGGGGACGAGGTGAAGCCGAAGAATTCACATGGGACCTGGAATAGACATGCAAGCACAATACCCGAGCTATTCTAAGGTAGCGATTTCGAGGGCGAAATTCTTTTTAAGGAGGGGAGTATTGTAACGCCCCAACTTTTACTCTCATTTAGAAATTACCGAATTACCCTGGCTAATTCCTATATAAATTGAGACCGAACAATCCTCAATAGAGGAATATAACATTAGAAAAGAGGTTATGAGCGATTCCTGCAAGAGTTGCAAGCCTCGAATTTCTGTACGTGTAAAATGACCAAAATGCCCTGAGGTTATTTTACTCTGAAAATGAGGATCGTGGGCCCCGGCCGTCCTCAAGGGGATGTTTTGAGATAATAGGGGATTGTTTGTGTTATGTGTGTTAATAGAGGAGAAGAATCTCAATTTTGAGTTTCAACGCGCAAAATGACCAAAACGCCCCTGCGCTTTTTAACTTGGAATTGCATGCTGACTAGCCGAACCTCACTAAAATGTTTTAAAAGGTGTTTTTAAGCTATGATTGGTCATTGGTTAAGTTCGATGGCCAGGAGATTTTTGAGTGATGTTACGATTTTGCCCTTTGTCTTTATAGTTTTGTAAATTTTGAGATTTTTGATTCGTCTAGCAAAACATAAGCAATATTAGGCTCAAATTAAAGCTTATTAAATTCTAATTCTTAATCTAGAGTCAAAATTATTTATTTAAATTGATTAGAACCTGAAATTGCTTAAAAACACCCAAATTGCTTACTAATTCACCTAAGCCCTTAATTGCAAATTCTCTAATTTGCAATAATACCTTACCTACACCTAAATAATACATGGAACACACAAATTTCTCCTCCTTGGGCTGTAATGCATGAAATTATTTGGCCTCCATGCATTAGATTACTTGGCAAATTTGGCACAAGGCTTCATGTAAAGAAAAAAATAAAAAAATTCCCTAAAACATGGCATAAAACATGCCTTAAACAAAAATATGAATTTCCTCCCTTTCTTCCCCTCAAAATCAGCCACCCATGCCTCCTCCATTTGTCCATTCATGAGCTCCAAAATCTCTATAAATAGGCATGCTTAAGGAGTCTTAGAAGCCTTGCTCATAATTGCACAATTTCAAGTTTTTCCAAATCTCAAAAACTTTCTTTCTTCCTTCCCCTTGGCCGAAATTCTTTCTTCAACTTTTCAAGGAGATTTTGTTTCATTTCACTCAAAGAAACCAAGTTCTCTTCCTTTCCTTCAAACCAAATTAGGTAGGGAGTTGTCTTTAAGCTTATTTCCATGTTTTGCTAAGTGTTGTTCTTGGTTCAAAATGATGATTTTCATGAACTTTCTCTAGCTTTTCTAATTGGTTTTCTTCTTTCTTTTCCTTTAAATATTTCGGCCATAAGGCCTATATGGGGATATGATGATAGCTTGATGATGAGGACCTTGAGTGTTGGTTGTAAATCCATCACAAGTTAGGCCTCTAAAGCTTGAAAATTCCACTTGATGCAAAACTTTAAAGAATGATGTTTTTATGATGTAAAAATAAAGATCTTGAGTTTAGAACTTGAAAGATGTATTTTTCACTTTGTCTTGCTAAGATATATATATTGGGTTGATATTATATTTCCTAAAAGTCTTGGAACTCTAGTAAAGAATAAAATGAACTTGCATCCATGTTTAAGTTTATGCCTGCATAACCATGTTTACTTTCTATGTCATCACTAAATTCTTAAGAATAAATAAATGAACTTGCATATTCATGTTTAAATTTCCAAGCTTGCATTTCATGTTTATATTTCAAGTTGTCACTTAATCTCTAAAGATAATAAAGAGGATGCATCTCATATTTATTTTATAATGGCTAAAGAATCAATGCATGAATGTTTATTTTATGTCATCGCCTAAAGATCCTAGAGCTCAAAGACTTGCCTAAGTATCACAAGCAAAGTTGGAACCATGGTAATAAAAACTCTAAAGCTTACTTAAGATTATGGGAGTCAAAGAATTCATTCTTTAAAAAGTCTTGAGTTCTGGAGCTTAATAAGATGTAATAAGAATTCTCTTCTCTCTTCAGGGTTAATGCGGACTACCGCGCTTCCTTCTTAAAATTCTCTCCTCCAAGCTGGTCAGTGGACTACCGCTCCAAGTTTCTTGCTTCGTGTTTATGTTTCCAAGTTATCACCTTATAAAGACAAGATTAAAATGGGTTGCATAGCATGTTTATAATTCTAGCTATCACTAAATCTCTAAAACTCAAGACTTGCTCCTTTAATCTTAAGAGAAAATTCTAATCATGAACATTCTTTCAATGTATAAATCGGCCTCATGATTATGGAGGCTTAAAGTCTTATAATTTCTTTAAATTTTAACAAAAAGAATTAGTTACTAAAGGAGTTTTGAAGCTTTGCAAAAATTATACGGGAAACTAGTACTTTATGTATACTTGAAATATGGTTTTATGCAATTATATGAGGTTCATGATTCGGCTACCTATCTGAGTTTAGTACTACTGTATGATGATGGTTTAATATGTTCAAAGTTGTGATGATTATGATTTATTGCTAAGAGAACGATTCTATGCATGTTAGAAATAAAACTAGCATCCTAGAAAAAACCGTAAAAGCAAGATTTCTAGAACTCTAGAGAATGAAATTTGTGTGTTCTGTCAGAACCTTTAGCAGCCCTAAGAACCAGTACTATTGTGTTTATATAAGGGAGAATGATTCATAATTGGTTTAGTAATTGATTTTAGCACCATAAGGAAAGCCGGTAATGAGAAAGGGTTAAAAATGCAACTTCTAGCACAACGTGAAGCCTTAAATATAACTTGCTGCCTATGTTGTCCCATATAGTTTAATAATGTTCTTAAGGCTTATAATTAATGGTAATGATGATAATGAATCCTTTAGATGCATGATTAATTAGTGTGACAATTGAGGTTACCCGATTTTAAAGTTTAGATGTTTAAGACGGTTTTCGGTAAGAATTTATGATGATAGTTCTTTGAAGTTTGAAATGATAAGTCTATGAAGTTATTTGATGCTTATTAAGTATTTGATATCATTGAATGATTCCGGGCTTGCATGTTATAGTTCCTTGTTGCAAACAATGAGAATGCTTATGCATCAAATAATGAAATATTCTTTGTTATTTAAAAATTTACCCTTGTTCCTGGAAGAAAATATATTACTATAAAAGTGTAATTTGGAAAGGTTAGGAAAGACTTGGTATTTAAGCGTGTCCATTGTGACCCACCCTCTCTTTCCTGGAAATCTCTCAGGATGCATGATTCCAGTTGGTATATATATTATTCAGAATAAGACTATAAACGAGAAAATGTTATAAATGATTATGAATTGAGAATTGTATTATGATATAACATGCAAAGACTTAAAGGTGACTCAAAACATATAAGGAAATGACCCTTTAGACCCATCAGACTATAGGTGGTGAAAAGGTGATTCCTGAGAAAATGATCCTTTGGACCGTCAAACTATAGGCGTGAAAAGGTGATTCTTGCCCTTAGTCCGTTTCTCAAAAGGGTAGAGACAAGAATTTTTACTTATCAAAAGGGATAAGTATGTGCTGGTGACAACTAGCAAGGTATGAGCTCATAACCTAGATTACTCCCAAAAGGGTGGAGTATAGGTAGCCCAGGAAAATGATGATGAAAGTAACTTTAAGTCACCTAAGAAACTAAGTAAATACATTATGTGAATATGATGTTCTGCTATGCATAGTATTTATGAGATGATGATGAGAAATATGATATTCTACTATGCATAGTATTATGAAATGATGATGATGAATATGATGTGGTTTTATGTATAACTATGTTGTTATATATGAAAGGAAAAGTTCATTATAAACATGACATGCTAAGTTTATGATGTATTATAAGACGCATGATTAAAATCGACAAACCTCGGTAAAGTATATTTTGAACTGAATAAATCAATCTTAGCATGCTCACTATTTCATAATAACCCAGAGGTTCCTGGAGACGATGACGATGACACAATGCATATGAGATGAGTACCCTTCGAGATTCTTTTTATAAGTTTCTCACTCCCTCTTTCTTTCTTCCATCTCATTTCAGAAAGTGATGGTGATGTTCGTGATTCCGTTGATGTTCTCACCTGGTAGATGCACGTGATCTTGTGAACTAGCTTATCATCTTTGAGGAACGTATTGCTAAATTTTGAGCGTGAGTTGGATATATGTATTATCTCTTGGATTGTTATTAGTAGGTGCCTTTAATGGATGTTTTTCCATCCATATGCTATTTATGTTTTGTTTGATTGCCTACACCTAGCCTAACTCTGTTGGTAGGCAAAATATTTATGTGTTATGTAATTATGGATGTTATATGATAAAGCCAATGTGATATGATGTATTTAATTTCTGATATGTCTTTTTATATTCCGCTAGTCGTTCACGTTATGCGGCTCACGTTTTCAATTATGTTTTTAAAAAAAATGGCTCGTAATTTCACTAAGTATTTTCAAAGTATGATGAAAGAACTGAAGCAAAGAGTAAAGTCTAGTAATTAATCAGATACAACCTAGGTGTATTCGGTTAATTATTAGGGTGTTACACCAATAGCCATCACAATAGCCACAAAATTCGACCTGACACTTCAAGGTGTCTAGAATAACCTATAAAATCTCAGGCAACAAAGTTTTGTAGCTACTTGAGTAAATATACAAATCAATGTCAGATGCCACCGATTCACAGACCATATTTGGGTTCTCATAATTTTTAACCCTAGAAATTGATTGATTTAAAACCCAAGAAAATTCAAGTGACACTTCAATATGTTACTAACTTCTCATAAAAATATCAACCAATTGCTATGATAATAAATTCGGATAAGTTTATTGCTTCAATTTAAGACCAGGACAACATCAGTTACAATTGGGTCTTGATTTTTTTGAGGCAGCAAAATTCAATATAAATACCCAGAGAATTTATGGGACTAGCTCAAGATGTTAGCTTGAACATACATTTTTTCCAGCTCACAAAAGCCCTACAACATGTTCAAAAATTCATGATTCTAGGCTGCCTCCAAGCAACTAGAAATCCAGCATACCAGTCCAACTTATTTTAATACCAAACCATTTACTAACACCATCCAACCCCATCACCAAAATTCATACATCAATTTCAACATAATATCAATCAAAATCATCAAAAATTTAGATATATGTATCCAAAACAGAACAAAAAAATCATCAAGAATAGGCAACAAAAGAACCCTACTTGTGAAGGCTAGTGTCTCTTTGCCTTTGGCTTGCTTCAAGATGAAGTTCCTCACTTCAAAACTCCTCAAACACCCCCAAACTCTCCTATAATCAGTGATGGATGAGATGAAAAGGATGAGGTTTTGAAATTCTAATCGATTATAGTTATAGGGATGGAAGTGTAGATCAACTTTAGTGAAGAAAGGTTTAGGTTTTGATGATTCTAAGCTAGGGTTTATGTGAATTAAAAGCAATATGAAGCTCTTGGCTATGGAGGAAGAACTAGCTGTTGTCTCTCCTTGCAAGGCCGAATTTGATGTGTCTTGATGGAGAAGAATGGTAACTAGGCTTGCTTAATAAAGGAAATGAAGATATTTTGCCAAGAAATCATGATTTTGGTGACAAGGCAATGATGAGTGGTAAGATTAAATCTTGGATTCCAAGATTAAATCTTGCCTTCCACATGTCTCCACATGTCTTAAATAAGTGGATATTATCCATTTGTGGTAATGAAAGTATTGTTCGTGTAAAAAATCACACTGAAATCTACCGAATGGGTAAATGTCGTACCCAATCTAATCGATATTATCCGAAAATTAATTCTAGGTATAAATTTGTCATTCCCACACATTTCTACCCTTATTCTCATATTTTCTTAACTTCGGCACCTGGGTCCCAAATCCCCAGTTTCTATCCGACGGGCCGAGCTAAAGTACTATTCACATTTTTTCTTTGGTACTCACTCCTGGAGTCGTTCTCATCACAACTACCCCCAAAATTTTGATATTCTCATTAACCATCCCTCAATCAATTTCTAAAGAGGAGGAAAACTAGGATGTTACATTCTAGTACCCCATAAGCGTATGATAATTTTCTACCTAAGTGATGTAAAGCTGTTTGGATATATTAGTGAACATAAATCTTAGTGAGGATTGTAAGTAATGATCCACTAGGTGTTATAAGAATTATAATGGGTGTTAGGATAATTAGAACACAAGTTTAAACCCGTAAGGGCCAAAGCATAGATCTTAGATAAGGAGGTGCGATGAGAATGAGATCAAGTGAGTATTGTTTTGATGTATGTGAATGCTGAGTATGAAAATGTATGGATGTGTGGCATATTGCTATGATGATGTGGTACGCTATGTTTAAAGTGCATGAGAATATGAGGCATGAATAAGGATATGTTATATGATGTTATATGGTTGTATGCTCATGTTGCATCCATACAAGATATGTTAATGAGGAAATGATCCCATTATGACTTCCAAGTTAAAGGTTGTAGGGGTGATCCAAGAAAGAGATATGAATCCCTTCCCCGTATAAATCTAGCAACGGCTAGTTAGGATTAGCTTATTCCTAGGCGATGGGTGTATTTGGAATTTTGGTGGCTATGTGAAATCGCGGGGCGGCATGTTGGATGGATTTTGGTGGCTCGATAAGGGTGGAAAATGGAAAAAGTGAAGAAAGGAACTCAAAGAGTTCAATTATGATAAAGTGAAAGACGCACATGCATATGTTTTGTGATTGTTCCTTTGGTGCTTATGATTAAGTGGTATATGTTGAGTATGTGAGCCGTCATTGCCATGCATACATAAAATATCTGCTGCATTCATACTATTAAGACTCATTCTAAAAGAAAACCCACTTCGGATAATAGGATTTAGAAATTAAAACTGAACCTATGCATGCACACCTTTTTCATAATGAAACCCGAAATGGCTGGGGCGACGGCGATGACACTTGTGTTAAAGTTGGGAGCCCTACTAAGAATCTTGTATAAGTATTCTCACCCTTTTGTTTTCTCTCTATGTTGTCTCCAGACGGTAATGATGCAGATATTCGTGATCTTCCTTGAGGCGCGTAAGAACCATGTCGTCTAGACGGTGAGAGGGCAAGCGGAAGCATGAAAACTAGTCTAGCCTCGTTAGCATTCTTTTGCGTTAGTTCAAGTTGTTTGGTGTAATTGATGCCCTAGGTGTCCTTATATTTATAAGGACATCGTTGTTATGTTATGATTATGATATACTAATATAATTTAGGTTGTGATTATTCTATGGTTTATTCATGGGTATTATGATGATGTATATCTTGTCATAGTTGGTATCTATGCACGCAGCTTGCATTTTAAGTCTTAAGTTCAAAAAGAAAAATTTAGCCATATTTTTAATACTCGTATTTTAAAGAAAAGTAAGTCAAAGTCTGAAACAAAGGCGTAACAACTAATAACTAACCAAATACGACTAGAGCGTGTGAGGTTAAGAGTTAGGGTGTTACATTCTAAGCTTCTTAAACACCTTGAGATCTCATAAAACATCTTTCTAACATTTCCTGAAAACATCCTCACATTTTGCGAAATCAAAACCATCATTGTGTTATGGTAAAAATTTCCATTTTCTAAAACTTTATATATGATACTTGGGCAAGTCATTGAGCTCTAAAGTATTTAGATGATGGCATAAACATAAACATGCTATGCACTTTATTTATTCTTCATTATAAAGTAAAGTGAGAGCATAAAATAAATATGAGATGCAACCTATTAGTCTTTAAAGATTAAGTGATGACTTGAAATATAAACATGAAATGCAAGCTTGGAAATTTAAACATGATAATGCAAGTTCATTTATTTATTCTTGTAAGCGTAGTGATGGCATTAAAAGTAGACATGATATACAAGGCATAAACTTAAACATGAATGCAAGTTTATTTTATCTTAACTAGAGCTCTTGCAAGACTGTAAGGAACATCAAAACCTTAACCCAATATGTATCTTAACAACATAAAGTGAGCTTTAGAGTTCTTAGCACCAAGTCTTCAAAGAAGTCTTTGGTTTGAACTTCATCATCAAGCTCAAGAAAATGAACTAAGACAAAAACATCAATGCTTATCAAACATAAAAAGAAATACTCATATTCTTTATTTTATTGCTCATGGGCTTCAATCTAGAGTAAACTCTTAGAACGGTCGACCAATTTTAAGGTTGGCAAGGGTAAGCTTAGAGCTCTTTGAAAACATATGATTAATTTTCTTAACAAAACTTTTAGTGATCTACTTAACATTTTCATCAAACTTTGTACAAAGAAAAGAATATAAACCAAAATCTTAGAGGAAAAGGAAAGGAAAATAGAAAACTATGTATGGTCCAAGACCAAGTTTTTAAGCTTTAAAAGTTTTTCACATGGTAACCACAAGACCATTATCTTGAGACCTCATCATCAAGCTAAAGATTCCATCCTTTTCTAGGCCATGAGGCCGAATCATAGAGAAGAAAGAAAAAAACAGAAATGAAAAAGAAGAAAGACCATCCAATCATCGTTTTAGATTAAGAACAAAGCTTATCAAAGCAAGAAAATAATTTTAAAGACAACTCCACCCAAGTTTTGTTTGAAGGAAAGAAAGGAAGCTTGGTTTCCTGAGTGAAAAGTAAGGAAAATCTTCTTTAGAGCTTGAGGAGAAAGTTTCAGCCAAGAGAGGAAAAGGAAGAAAGAAAGGAACTCTTTGTCTTTGAAGATGTAACGCAGAATTTTCCGTGTACAAATGAGGAAATGTCCCTCAAAGTATTTTCCAAAATGAGGTCGCGATCCCGGCCATCCTCAAGGAATGTTTTGATGTTAATAGGGGATTATATGTGTGGTAATAAGGAAGAATTTTTGAGTTCAACGCGAAATTACCAAAATACCCTGTAAGTTGTTTGTCATCGTTTTACGTGCCGGTTGAGCCTGGACTTTACCAATGGATTTTAAATGATGTTTATAAGTGGTTCTCGATGTTTAGTCGGCTCGGAAGGTCCGCAGGTTTCAGTGCGAAATTACCATTTTGCCCCTAGAACGTGTATAGTGAGCCTAATGACACAATTAAGCAAACCTAAGCAATATTAGGCTCTAATTGAAGATTAATTTATTTAAATAATTAATCTAGAGTAAAAATAATTTATTAAGGTTAATTAGAACCTAAGATTATTAGATAAACTCTAATTGGATGAAACAATTTTCCTTCCCCCTTAAAATATGTTGGCCCAAAATCCCTAAAATGGTGCCACATGTTGATTTTTGTTGCACTCCAAGCCCATGCCTAGGCCATACCTTTGCCATGCTTTCAACCATGCTTGCCATGCCTAAGCCCATGCCTTGTAAGAGATATTTCCTCCATCTTCCTCCTCCAAAAGGGCGTGACTCCCCTCCCCAATCGGCCACATGATTGCAATTTTCTATAAAAACCATGCTTGGATGAACTTGGTTGTATTTTGTTCATTTGCCAAGTTTAGCTTTAAAGAGTAACCTTGAGTTCTTTCTTTTCTCAAAGATTCAAGAGTTCCACCATCCTTCTCATTTGCTTCTTGCTTCAAAGAACCATCACACAAACACCATAAACCTTCCATTAAACACATAGACTTTCCATTCCAAGCACAAAAACTCCAAGCAAACCTTTCTCCCTTTTCTTTTTCCTTTGGTGGAATTTCCTTTAAGCATCAAGGAAGGAGTTATCTTCTCATCTTGCTTCAAGATCAAGCTCCTTCTCATTTCTTTCAAGGCTTCTTTAGGTAGGGGTGTTGTTTTAATGCTTTTGCTTGTGTTTTTAAGAAAGTTCTAGTTTTCCTCTTGGTTTCAAACTCTTTTCCCCTTCCACTTTCTTCGGCCAGAGGCCCTTTCACAAAGAAAACATGAGCTTGATGATGAGGTTTCAAGATAATGACTTGTTGTTGTCATGTGAGAAACCTCTAAAGCTTGAAACAACTTGGTCTTGGACCATACATGCCTTGATTTCTTCCTTTTTCCTTGATAAAGTTTGTGGTTTTCTTTCCTTTCCTCTTCATGATTTTGGTTTCCTTTGCTTTGGTTTGAACAAAGTTTGCAAAAAATGTAAAGTAGATCACAAAAGTTTTGTTAAAGAAAATTAATCACATGATTTCAAAGAGCTCTAAGCTTACCCTTGCCAACCTTAAAGTTGGTCGGTCGTTCTAAGAGTTTTACTCTAGATTGAAGCCCATGAGCAATAAAATAAAGAATATGACTTAGCCCTTGTAGTTTTGTTTAGACAAAGTGTTGAACTTTGAGCCCATTTCCTTAAGCTTGATGATGAAGTTCAAACCTTAAGATTTCTTTTGAAGTCTAGGTGCTAAGAACTCTAAAGCTTGCCTTATGATACATAATAGGTTGAGGTGTATGTTCCTCTAAAAGTCTTGTAAGAGCTCTAGTTAAGATAAAAACAAGTTGCATTCATGTTTAAATTTATGTCTTGCATCTCATGTTTATTTTGATGCCATCACTAATTTCACAAGAGTAAATGAATAAACTTGCATTACCATATTTAAATTCCCAAGCTTGCATTTCATGTTTATATTTCAAGTCATCACTTAATCCTTAAAGATAATAATGAAGTTGCATCTCATATTTATTTTATGCTCTCACTTTACTTTCTAATGAAGAGTAAAATAAAGTGCATAGCATGTTTAAGATTATGTTATCACCTAAATATTCTAGAGCTCAAAGACTTGCCCTAAGTATCCTAAAAAGGGAACTCTAGTAAAAAAGAAATGGATGAGTTTTAGTATGATTCAATAATGGTTTGATTTTGTGAAAAGCATGAATGATTTCAAGAAAATGTTGGAAAACTATTTTATGAGGTCTCAAGGTGTTCAAATAGCTTGGAATGTGTTAAAAATCATGTTTTCTCAAATTCAGAAGGTCTGGTAATCGATTATAGCCATGTAATCGATTACAAAGGTTTTTGAAGGACCTTTGGTTTGGTAATCGATTACCAGAGGCAATGTAATCGATTACCACGGCTGTTCTCATGCCCGGAACCTATTCTTGAAACCTTGTAATCGATTACCTGATAGTGTAATCGATTACTCTTATGTTCTTTATTTTTCCGAAACGGTTTAACCCTAGTAATCGATTACCATTGTATGTAATCGATTACCCTTGTTTGAACCCAGAATGAATTTAGCTCCTGGTTACCAGAACACCTTTGTTCCTGAAAATGTCAAGAGAAAACTAGCAACTTATATGCATTTAACTCAAGAGATTATGTGATTTTATGGGCTTATGATTTTGGTTCTGCCCTCTATGTTTGGCTACTGTATAAATGTTATTCTAAGGTGTTAAAAAATGTGTAAAGCTATGTTTGAGTGAAGCAAGGAATCGATTTAGAAAAGTTAGAAAAGAGTAAGTAACTTGAAAGGGATTAAAGATGAGAATTCTAGAACACCTTAATGCATAGAAATGTAAATCTGTTCTAGCATGATTAATTCAAGGATAAATGATTCATAATTAGTAAGACATGTACAAAATCCCTTCATAAATGATTAGGTGTTGAATTCTAAGTTTAAGGTGATGATAAGAACTTAAAACGGAATTCTAGAACCCTAATCATGTGATAATTTTCTGCCCAAAATGCATAATGCTGTTTGGAATTTTAGTAAGCCTAAAATCTTAGTGAGAATTATAAGTAATGATCTTTTGGGTGTAATAAAGATGTAATACGGGTATTAGAATAATTAGAACATAAGTTTAAGACCCGTAAGGGTCAAAGCATAAAACACTATGAGGTAGGAAGTGTGATGTGAGTATGAGGGCGAGTGAGCGTATTCTTAATGATGTGACTATGTTAATATCTTAAGTATGAAATGTTATGTGGCATGATGATGTGATGATGTGGTATGCCACATTTAAAATGCATGAGAATATGAAATGTGCATGAAGGATATGTTATATGAGGTTCTAAGGTTGTATGCTCATGTTGCATCCATAAAAGATATGATAATGTGGAAATGATCCCATTATGACTTCCTGAGTTAAGGGTTGTACGGGGTGATCCAATAAAGAAATATGATTCCCCCTCTTTTACCCCGTATAAATCTAGCACGGCTAGTTAGGATAGCTCATTCATAGGCGATAGGTGATTAGGAGTTTTGGTGACCATGATAAAATCGCTGAGGCCAGCATGTTGGGTGGATTTTGGTGACCATGATGAGGGTGGAAAAATGGAAAAATTATGAAAGGAACTCACGAGTTCAAGTATGAAAAAGTAAAAGATGTACATGCATATGTTTCATTGATGCTTGATTAAGTGATATGTGTTATACGTGTTGTCAGTCACTCAAGTATTACCATGCATACATAAAATACTATTGCATTCATACCATCAAGACTCATGCTAAAAGAAACCCACTTGGATAATAACTTTGAGAAATTAAAACTGAACCTATGCATGAACACCTCTTTTATAACGAAACCCGAAGTGGCTGAGACGACGACGATGACACTTGTGTTAGAGTTGGGAAGCCCTGAGAATCTTGTATAAGTATTCTCACCCTTTGTCTTTCCTTCCGTGTCGTCTCCAACGGGATTGATGCGGATTTCGTGATCTACGTTGAGGCGCGAGTGTAGGAATCACGTCACCTAGCAGTGGGAGGGCAGCGGAAGCATGAAGACTAGTCTAGCTTTGCTAATACCTTGTTTTGCATTAATTAAAAGATATTTGGTGTAATTGATAACCCAAGATGTGCTTATATTCATAAGGACATCATTGTTATGTTATGATTATGATATATACTATAATTTATGATTATTCTATGGTTGTTATGATGATGTATCTGGTGTTATGTTTTTACGTTTAATGGTCGGTCTCTATGCGCATGCGCGCTCGCATTTTAAGCCTTAAGTTAAAAAGAAAATTTAGTCGTATTTTTAGTACTCGTATTTTAAAGAAAGCCAAGTCAAGTTCTGAAATGAAGACGTAACTAATAACTAGCCGAATGCGACTCGAGCGTATTAGGTGAAAGTTAGGGTGTTACAAAAGAAGAAAGCTTAGAGTTGCAATGTGTGTAAAGGTTCTTGTGAGCTTTCAAGCATGCATATTTATAGAGAAAATGGAGCTCATGGGTATGCTCCTTGGAGAAAAAGGCCAACGACCTTGAGGGCAAAGGAGAGAAGAAATATCTCTTGATTGGCATAGGCTTAGGCATGGTCAAGTATGAGTGAAAGTATGGTCATGGTATGGTTTGAAGCATGGCTCAAGTATGGCCTAAAGAATGATTCTTGGTGTGTAAAAATAATTTAACATGTGATGATCATGGGGGGAAGTGGCTTAGGCCAAGAGGTGCAGCCAAGGGGAAGAATTAGTCTTCTAATTGTGGTTTAGGAGTGTGTTTAGGTGTATCTTGGATTAGGCCTTTGATTAGAAATTAGTAAGTGTTTAAGTAAATTAATGGGTAATTAGAGTCAACATGATTAAGGAGTTTTCTTGCCTTATTAGTGAAATATAAACTCAATTTTATGCAAATCATTTCACAAACACAATTCCTTGATTTAAGAAATAAAAGGATATTCTTCAAGATTCCATGACATGGCATCATGATTTTTAAATCAAAGATTAAGGTATATATAAGCAATCTTAGGTTGTAATAAACCTTAATAAATCATTTTGACTTAGATTAATAATTGAAATAAATTAATCTTTTTAAGGAGGGGAGTAATGTAACCCAGAATTTCTGGCTGTTAAGTCAAATGATCAGAAATGCCCTGAGGTCATTTTACAAAATTAAAGGGGCAGTTGCCAGAAACCTCAATGGGTCAACTCGATGTTTAAGGGGATTACGTTGTTATGAATGATTTCGAGGTGAAAATCTTGTTTTCTAAACTTTCGGCTCAAAATGACCAAAATACCTGCCATCCTCCTACGCGGTAAAAGGTGCCGTTTGAGCCAAATTTTCAGGAAGTTTAGAATGATGTTTTAGAGTATTTGAATGTTTAGCCGGCTGGAAGGTGATTAGTTTTAGTGTAAATTACCGTTTTACCCTAGAAATATGTACAAGTGCGCCTAATGAAGCAATCGCTTAACCTAAGCAATATTAGGCTTAATCAAAGATTAATTTATTTCGATAATTAATCTAGAGTCAAAATGATTTATTAAGGTTGATTAGAAACTAAAATTGCTTAGTCAAGTTCTAATTACATTCTTTAATTCAAGATGTCTAATCAAAAAGTAATGAATAGTGTTTTTCTTCTCCAATTTCCTTAAATCAAGGAAATTTGTCTACCACCTTTTGACCAAAAGAATTATTTTAAAATTGTTAATCTAGTTAGAATTTCCCCCCAAAAGCCACAAATTTTGAATTCAAATTTCATCCAAAAAGGCTATGCAAAAGCTAGGATTTGACTACACCTAAGCTAGCACTTTAACCAAGCTTCCAAGACAAGCTTTGGAAGATATTTTCCTTCCCTCCGGGCAATGAATTTCGGCCAACCCTTCCCCGTAAATTAGCCACAACATTTCATTCTTTATAAATACCACACCTTGGAAAGCTTGGACACCTTTTTGATCATTTGCTAAGTTGATTTTCCTTGCACTTTCTCTCATTTTCCCCTTCCTCTAGTTCTTTTCTTCCTTCCTCAAAGAACCACCACCACCACCTTGAGCCACCACAAACCACCTCAAACCACCACTATTCATACCTTAGAACACCTCTAAACACCAAACCTCACCATTTCCAAGCTTGCATCCTCAAGGAAAAATCATCTTCCTTGAGAACTTTGAAGGCCGAATCCTTGTTGCTCACCAAGAGAAGATTTTGTCTTCTCATTTCCTTGCAAACTCAAGCTTTCTTTCAAAGCTTTCAAGATTTCACTTGGTAGGGGTTTTCTTTCAAGTTTTCTTTACTTTCTTTGAGAAAAGTTTCTAGTTTTCTCTTGGTTTCAAACTCTTTTTCTTCCCCTTTGTATTTTCGGCCATGAGGCCATTTTACAAACCAATCTTTAGCTTGATGATGAGGTCTCATGGAGATAGTTTGGTGTTTGCCATGAGAGAAACCTCTAAAGCTTGGATCTTGGTCTAGGACCATATACAAACTCGGTTTTTCCTTTTCTTTGCAAGTTCAAAGTTTTGGTTTTTCATTTCCTTTCCTTTATGATTCGGTTTCTCCTTGGTTTTTCCTAGTTCAAAGTTTTGGCCTTCATTCCTCTAAGGTTTCGGTTTTTCCTTTTTGCCTTGTTCAAGCTTTGGTTTTTATTTCTTTTTCTTCAATGGTTTCGGTTTTTCCTTTCCTCTCTTGAACAAAGTTTGCCAAAAATGTTAAGGTAGCCCTTTTATGTTTGTTTGAAAGGTTGTCTCTTGAAAAATCGTTTCCTTGAGCTTGATGATGGTGTTCGAAGAACATAAGACTTCCTTGGTGTCTTGATGCTAAGAACTCTAAAGCTCACTTTATGATACATAATGGGTTGAGGTTTTTATGTTCCTTTAAAGTCTTGTAAAGCTCTAGTTAAGATTAAAAAGGAGTTGCATTCATGTTTATTTTTATGCTTTGCATAGCATGTTTATTTTCAAGCTATCACTAAGCAACTTAAAGATTAAAACAGAATGTGCATCATCACTTAATAAATCTCAAAGCCTACCTCAACCTTAAAGTTGATTGTTGATTTGGGTAAACACCCAGAGGCCTAGAGCACTAAAATAATTGAACCTTGCATTTCATGTTTACTTTCTTGTCTATCATATTTATATTTTACGCCATCACTTAAACTCTAAAGATAATAAATGAGTGCACCTCATATTTATTTTATACTCTCACTATTTTTCTAAAAGAAGAGTAAAATGAGTTGCATAGCATGTTTAAATTTATGTCACCACCTAAATGGTCTAGAGCTCAAAGACTTGCCAAGTATCCAATGTAAAGTTTAAGAAAACGTCGGTTTTTCAATGAAGCCATTTCGCGTGGTGATGATGGGCTTGGTGTGAGTTCATCTAATCACAAGTGCCCATAGCCATGTTTTGAAATTTTTCTAAGCTTAGGAGTACCTAAGGAGCATTATGAATGAGATTATATGTTTTAAATCTATTTATGAGCAAATTAATTTAGCTACTGATCTTGCTTGGACTTTAATGATTTTAATGAGATAAATTGGTTTCTAAAAAGTTTGAGTTCCTAAAATTGTTCCAAGAGAAAACTAGTAACTTGTATGCATTTTAATTTACAAGAGTATGTGATTTTATGGGCTTATGATTTCGGTTCTGCCCTTCATGATTGGCTGCTGTACAAATGTTGTTCTAAGGTGTTAAAATGTGTAAAATTATGTTTGAGTGAAGGGAGAATAAATTAGAGAAGTTAGAAAGAATAAGTAACTTAAAGGATCAGATAAATTCTAGAGAACACCTTAATGCACAAATTTGCAAAACTGTTCCAGCATAATTAATTCAAGTGTAAATGGTTCATAATCAGTAGGATATGCATAAAAACCTTTCATAAATGATTAGGTATTAATTACTAAGCTTAAGGTGATGATAAGGACTAAAAACAGGAATTAGCACACTTAGATATGGCAAAATGTGATTCTGTCCAGCAAAGCTAAATTGAGGAAAAGTAAGTTATAACTTAGTAAACATGCCTAGGAATCCCTCATAATTGGTTTAGGGATTGATTATGAAGCCTTAGGCGAAGAAGGATCTAAAAAGGGTCAAGAACGAAGATTGTAGAACCAGATAAGTATATGATATTTTTCCGGCCCAAACTACATAATGCTGTTTGGAATTTTAGTGTGCCTAAAACTTAGTGAGAATTTTAAGTAATAATTCCTTAGGTGTTATAAAAATCCTTAGTGAGGATTAGAATGACCGAAATGCAAGTTTAAAGCCCGTAAGGGGTCAAAACATAAGATACTATGAGATAGGTGGACAAGAGAGTATGATTATGATGATGAATCTCGTGCACACTTATGATGATGTGGCTATGTTAAGTTCCTTGAGCATGAAACTTTATGTGCATAATTTGATTTGGTGATATGATGAAATGTTGTGTTTGAGATGCATAATGTTTCAAAGCTATGAATGAAATTGAGGAATATGCTCACGTGAACTAGAAAGTTATTGCAATGAGAAGTTCCATGAAAATGATGCATGTGAGCTGAAATTATGTAATGATTCAGAATTTGAGGAAATTTGGATCAGTAGTGTTATGCCTCTAAAATTTTAAATTCAAATTACAAAAAGAAAGTTTTTGAGAAATATGAAGTTTAAAGTTATATGCAGGAACGCATTTCTCGTCTCCGGTGAGAGAAAGTAAACCCGTGGGGTACGGACGTGGAGCTATACCGAAGCGGACAAAG
>JAMLFY010000010.1:61000-135335 GCA_030441495.1 Dalbergia oliveri | reverse complement strand
TTTCTCTAAGATTTTAACTCACTAAAATTCCAATTAGCACTTAACATAAAGGGCAGAAAATATCATTTGCTTAAGGGGCTCTAGAATCTCCATTTGTGACCCTTTAAGTCCATCTTCGTCTAAGGCTCCATAATTAATTCCTAGACCAATTATGAGAAGATTCCTAGGCATGTTCTCTAAGTTATAAACCACTTTAAATCTCTTGTCATCATCTTAAACTTAGAAATAGCACCTAATCATTTATGAAGGGATCTTGTACATGTCTTACTAATTATGAATCATTTATCCTTGAATTAATCATGCTAGAACAGATTTGCATTTCTTCATTAAGGTGTTCTAGAATTCTCATCTCAAATCCCTTTTAAGTTACTTATTCTTTCAAACTTTTCTAAATCGATCCTTGCTTCACTCAACATAATTTTACACATTTAACACCTAGAACAACATTTATCAGGTAGCCAAACATTAGAACGAAATCATGAACCCATAAAATCACATAATCTCTTGGGTTGAAATGCATATAAGTTACTAGTTTTCTCTTGGGATATTTTTGGAAACAAAAGGTGTTCTGGTAATCGATTACATGTTCCTAGTAATTAACCAAGCTAAATCGTCTGGGTTTCAAAACAACGGGTAATCGATTACATTCAATGGTAATCGATTACTTATGGTTGAATCTCTTGGAAAAATAAAGAACATAGGGGTAATCGATTACACTATAAGGTAATCGATTCCAGGGTTGAGGGTCTGGGCATGAAGAAGTTGTAGTAATCGATTACACTGCCTCAGGTAATCGTTACCAAATCCTGGAAGTCCTTGGTAATTACATGGATGGTAATCGTTACCAAAACCTACGGAAATTTGAGAAAACATGATTTTTGACACATTCCAAACTATTTAAACACCTTGAGACCTCATAAAAGTTTTCCAACATTTTCTTGAAATCATTCATGCATTTTACAAAATCAAACCATTATTGAATCATACCAAAACTCATCCATTTCTTTTCCTAGAGTTTCCTTTTAGGATACTTAGGGCAAGTCTTTGAGCTCTAGAGTATTTAGGTGATAACATAATCTTAAACATGCTATGCACTTTATTTTACTCTTCATTAGAAAGTAAAGTGAGAGCATAAAATAAATATGAGATGCAACTTCATTATTATCTTTAAGGATTAAGTGATGACTTGAAATATAAACATGAAATGCAAGCTTGGGAATTTAAATATGGTAATGCAAGTTCATTCATTTACTCTTGTGAAATTAGTGATAGCATCAAAATAAACATGAGAAAGACATAAATTTAAACATGAATGCAACTTGTTTTTTCTTAACTAGAGCTCTTACAAGACTTTTAAGGAACATAAACCTCAACCCATTATGTATCATAAGGCAAGCTTTAGAGTTCTTAGCACCTAGACTTCAAAAGAAATCTTAAGGTTTGAACTTCATCATCAAGCTTAAGAAAATGGACTCAAAGTTCAACACTTTGTCTAAACAAAACTACAAGAACTAAGTCATATTCTTTATTTTATTGCTCATGGGCTTCAATCTAGAGTAAAACTCTTAAACGGCCGACCAACTTTAAGGTTGGCAAGGGTAAGCTTAAGCTCTTTGAAATCATGTGATTAATTTTCTTAACAAAACTTTTGTGATCTACTTGACATATTTTACAAACTTTGTTCAAATCCAAGGAAAAACTAAAATCCTTAAGGGAAAGAGGAAAGGAAACCAAAACTTAAGCCAAGAAAAGAAGAAATCCAAGCATGTATGGTCCAAGACCAAGTTGTTTCAAGCTTTAGAGGTTTCTCACATGACAACAACAAGTCATTATCTTGAAACCTCATCATCAAGCTCATGTTTTCTTTGTAAAAGGCCTCTTGGTCAAAAAGAAAGGGAAGGGGAAAGAGTTTGAAACCAAGAGAAAAACTAGAACTTTCTTGAAGAACACAAGCAAAACATTAAAACTTAACCCCTACCTTAAGAAGTCTTGAAGAGATGAAGAAAGCTTTGTTTTCTTGATGAAAGGAGAAGGAAATCCTCTTGAAACTTGAGGAAGAACTTGGCCAAGTGAGGGAGTTTGAGAGGAAATGAGAGGATTTTGCAAGAAGTGTGAATTACCAAGTGAACCAAAGTGTGACAAGGTTCATCAAGGCTTGGTATTTATAGAAGATGGAGAGCTCATGGATGGCCTTTGAGGGAGAAGTGGCCGGCCAAAATGAGGAGAGAAGAAATATCTCTTGCAAAGGTATGGTTGTAGGCATGGTGAGGTATTGGCAAAGCATGGGCTAGGCATGGTGGAAAGCATGGCTCTTGAGTGTAATTGAAACAACACATGATGGTCTATGGAGGGGGAGTATCAGGCCACACTAAGGCCATGAGGAGAGAAAATTAATTCATGTAATTGTGGGTTAAAGGTGTGTTTAGGTGTGTCTTTGATTAGGCTTTTGATTAGGAGTTTGTAAGCAAGTGTTTAGGTGAGAAAATGGTTAATTGTAGGTGGTTCAAGACTTGATTAGGAGGGTAATCTTATTAGATTAGTAATTTAAAATAATTCTTTTGGTCAAATGAGGTATGACTCAATTCCTTAATTTAAGGAATTGGAGAGAAAATCCTATTCAAGATTCCATGACTAGGAATCTTGAATTAAAGAATGCAATTAGAGTTTATCTAAGCAATCTTAGGTTCTAATTAACCTTAATAAATAATTTTGACTCTAGATTAATTAGAAATAAATTAATCTTCGATTAGAGCCTAATATTGCTTAGGTTTGCTTAATTGCGTCATTAGGCTTCCTATTACACTGTTCTAGGGGCAAAATGGTAATTTTGCGCTAAAGCCCCGGGACCTTCCGGCCCAACTAGAACATCAAACATTGCTCATAAACATCATTCTAAATTCCTGGAAAAGTTCCAGCTCAACGGCACCTTTTAGGATGTAGACACGCAGGGGTATTTTGGTCATTTTGAGCCGAAAGTTAAGAACGAGATTTTCACCTCAATATCATTCATAACAACGTAATCCCCTCTAAACATCGAGTTAACCCATTCAAGGGTTCCGGGTAGCTGTCCTCGGAATTCGGGTAAAAATGACCTCAGGGGCATTTCGGTCATTTGTCTCTCTCGGAGAAATTCGAGACGTTACATACAAAACAACATATACATATATAAAACGGAAGGAAACCAAAAGCACATCATTCTAAGGTAGGTAGAATTAGCATCCTTACAGTACACCTCCTACTTTATACATGTCGACTGTCACTGATAATACTCTCATCCTGCAGAAAACCATTGGCCATGGGTGCAATGGTCTCACCTGCCGGGAACATCTGGGCCCTCGAGGGATTAGAAATCGGAAGAGGAGGATGAAGACACGGGTGCATATAGGCGGGTCAAGGTGAGGCAAGAGGAATCTGGAACACATCAGAATGCCATGTGGAGAGGCACGCCATCATAAGGGAAAGTGGGGTCAAAGTCAAGGCGAAACGGAAACCTAAAGGGTCAACTGAAGAACATATATAAGAAACGTCCAGTCCTGACAGGTACGAAGAGTCCAAGGTTGGGTCGTATTGCCACACCCATTGTGGCGGTGGAAAGAAGAACACTAGGGACAACATTGTAAAAGTGAACAATATAATACACACGTGTAAGTAGAGTATTGTAAAATTCTCATAGAGATAGTTCCCAGATGCTAAACATAGTACAAGTAATGAATCCATACATGTAAAACATTCATATATTAATCATAGGTATAGATAAAACCTATAGATTGTGGGAAATTAAAATAGCATCACGCAATAAATAATGTACAACCATAGTTTCGATTCCACATATCTTTCTCAATTTATAAACATAGGGAAGGCTTAGTTTCACATAGGGCTACTTCAGTATGTAACAATTTATAGAGGACAATGCAGGTCCTAGACATGAGCTCATTCCATTCTCATGATTTATTGGACTTCATTTTTATTTCCGGGATATAGCGATTCTATAGGTTAGCCGATATGTCTCCGACTTATAAACTTTCTAAGGAAGTCCTTTCTTTGCATTTCCTCTCTATCCCCTCTAAGCCTTGTTTATGTTTTCCCGTATGCTCAAGTATGCAACGGGGCATATATGCAAGGCTATTCTACACTCTTCACATTTTGCAGTTCAATTATTCTTATTTCTTGTCTCAATAGCATGCTTAATTTACAATTAAATATTCACTCCATTAAAGGTTACATGAATAGAAAGTGAAGCGGATTAGTGTGCATTTTCACATGCCATAGAATTGGGATAGCTATCATATGATATGATTTTACCCATTCATTTTCACTTTCAGAGCACCTGGCAGAATTGATGTTCTAGCTACAACATTAATTGCTATAACCGTGTAACGCAGCCATTTCCTGTCATTTAGAAATTACAGGAATTACCCTAGGTAATTCTTATATAATTGAGAACAAAAAACCTCAATAGGGGAATAACACTAGAAAAGAGGTTATGAGTGATACATTTGCAAGACCCGTAAGCCTGAATTCTGTACGTGTAAAATGACCAAAATGCCCTAATTTTCTAAGAGAAAATAAGATTCGTGCACCGGGATTCCCTAAAGGGGATGTTCTAAGTTAATAGGGGATTGTTTGTGTTATGTGTGTTTTGATAAAGAAATCTCAATTTGAGTTTACGACAGCAAAATGACCGAAACGCCCCTACGTGTTTAACTCCGATTTGCGTGCCGTGACTAAAACCTCACTAAAATGTTTTAAAAGGTGTTTTTAAGCTATGATTGGCCATTGGTTAAGTTGGATAGCCCTAGGCAGTTTTTGAGTGAAGTTACGATTTTGCCACTGTCTTTGTGGGTTTTGCCAATTTTGAGATTTTGATTCGTCTAGCAAAACATAAGCAATATTAGGCTCAAATTAAAGCTTATTAAATTCTAATTCTTAATCTAGAGTCAAAATTATTTATTTAAATTAATTAGAACCTAAAATTGCTTAAAGACACCAAATTGCTTACTAATTCACCTAAGCCTTTAATTGCAAATTCTCTAATTTGCAAATTTACTTACCCATATCTAAATAATACATGGAACACATAAATTTCCTCCTCCTTGGGCTGTAATGCACAAATTCTTGGCCTCCATGCATTAGATTACTTGGCAAATTTGGCACAAAGCTTCATGTAAAGAAAAAAATAAAAAAATTCCCTAAACATGGCATAAAACATGCCTTAAACAAAAAATATGAATTTCCTCCTTTTGTTCCCCTCAAAATCAGCCACCCATGCCTCCTCCATTTGTTCATTCATGAGCTCCAAAATCTTTATAAATAGGCATGCTTAAGGAGTCTTAGAAGCCTTGCTCATAATTGCACAATTGCAAGTTTTTCAAAACTCAAAAACTTTCTTTCTTCCTTCCCTTGGCCAAAATTCTTTCTTCAACTTTTCAAGGAGATTTTGTTTCATTTCACTTCAAAGAAACCAAGTTCTCTTCCTTTCCTTCAAACCAAATTAGGTAGGGAGTTGTCTTTAAGCTTATTTCCATGTTTTGCTAACTGTTGTTCTTGGTTCAAAATGATGATTTTCATTAACTTTCTCTAGCTTTTCTAATTGGTTTTCTTCTTTCTTTTTCTTTAAATATTTCGGACATAAGGCCTATATGGGGATATGATGATAGCTTGATGATGAGGAACTTGGTGTTGGTTTTAAATCCATCACAAGTTAGGTCTCTAAAGCTTGCAAAACTTTAAAGAATGATGTTTTTATGATGTAAAAATAAAGATCTTGAGTTTAGAACTTGAAAGATGCATTTTTCACTTTGTCTTGCTAAGATATATATATTGGGTTGATATTATATGTCCCTAAAAAGTCTTGGAGGAGCTCTAGTAAAGAATAAAATAAACTTGCATCCATGTTTAAGATTATGCCTTGCATAACCATGTTGTTTTATGTCATCACTAAATTCTTAAGAATAAATAAATGAACTTGCATATTCATGTTTAAATTTCCAAGTTTGCATTTCATGTTTATATTTCAAGTCTCACTAATCTATAAAGATAATAAAGAGGATGCATCTCATATTTATTTTATGCTCTCACTTTATTTTACAATGGCTAAAAGAATCAATGCATGGCATGTTTATTTTATGTCATCACCTAAAGATCCTAGAGCTCAAAGACTTGCCTAAGTATCACAAGCAAAGTTGGAACCATGGTAATAAAAAACTATAAAGCTTACTTAAGATTATGAAGTAAAGAATTCATTCTTTAAAAAGTCTTGAGTCTGGAGCTTATAAGATGTAATAAATTCTTTCTTCTCTTCTTCACCAATTCCAATGCGTTACGGCGCTACGGTTTCTTAAAATTTTCTCCTCCCTCCACTGGTCCAATGCGGACTCCGCCACTCCAGTTTCTTGCTTCATGTTTATGTTTCCAAGTTATCACCTTATAAAGACAAGATTAAAATGGGTTACATAGCATGTTTATAATTCTAGCTATCACTAAATCTCTAAGCTTAAGACTTGCTCCTTTTATCTTAAGAGAAATTCTAATCATGAACATTCTTTCAATGTATAAATCGGCCTCATGATTATGGAGGCTTAAAGTCTTATAATTTCTTTAAATTTTAATAAAAAGAATTAGTTACTAAAGGAGTTTGAAGCTTTGCAGAAATTATACGGGAAACTAGTACTTTATGTATACTTGAAATGTGGTTTTATGCAATTATATGAGGTTCATGATTCGGCTACCTATCTGAGTTTATACTCCTATTATGATGATGGTTTAATATGTTCAAAGTTGTGATGATTATGATTTATTGCTAAGAAATGATTCTATGCATGTTAGAAATAAAACTAGCATCCAAAAAACAGTAAAAGCAAGATTTCTAGAACTCTAGAGAATGAAATTTGTGCGTTCTGTCCAAAACCTTTAGCAGCCCTAGAACCAAGTATTATTGTGTTTATATAAGGGAGAATGATTCATAATTGGTTTAGTAATTGATTTTAGCACCATAGGAAGCGAATTAAGAAAGGGTTAAAAATGCAACTTCTACACACGTAAAGCCTTAACTATAACTTGCTGCCTATATTGTCCCATATATTTTAATAATGTTCTTAAGGCTTATAATTAATGGTAATGATGATAATGAATCCTTTAGATGCATGATTAATTAGTGTGATAATTGAGGTTACCCGATTTTAAAGTTTCGGATGTTTAAGACAATTTTTCGGTAAGAATTTATGATGATAGTTCTTTGAAGTTTGAAATGATAAGTCTATGAAGTGATTTGATGCTTATTAAGTATTTGATATCATTGAATGATTCCCGGGCTTGCATGTATAGTTCCTATTTTTAAACAATGAGAATGCTTATGCATGAAATAATGAAATATTCTTTGTTATTTAAAAATTTACCCTTGTTGTTGGAAGAAAGTATATTACTATAAAAGTGTAATTTGGAAAGGTTCTGGCTCAGGAAAGACTTGGTATTTAAGCGTGTCCATTGTGACCCATCTCTCTTTCCTGGGAATCTCAGGATGTGATTCCAGTTGGTATATATATTATTCCAAATAAGACTATAAACGAGAAAATGTTATAAATGATTATGAATTGAGAATTGTATTATGATATAACATGCAAAGACTAAAGGTGACTCAAAACATATGAGGAAATGACCCTTTGGACCCATCTGACTATAGGTGGTGGAAAGGTAATCCTAAAATGATCCTGGACAATAAACTATAGAGGTGAAAGGTGATTTTTGCCCTTAGTACGTTCTCTCAAAAGGGTAGAGACGAATTTTACTATCAAAAGGGATAAATCCTGGTGACGACTAGCAAGGTATGAGCTCATAACCTAGATTACTCCAAAAGGGTGGAGTCCAGGGTGGCCTAGGAAAATGATGATGAAAGTAACTTAAGTCACCTAAGAAACTAAGTAAATGCATTATGTGAATATGATGTTCTGCTATGCATAGTATTTATGAGAATGATGAGAAATATGATGTTCTGCTATGCATAGTATTATGAAATGATGATGTGGTTTTATGTATAACTATGTTATTATATATGAAAGGGAAAGTTCATTATAAATATGACATGCTAAGTTTATGATGTATTATAAGACGCATGATTAAAGGGACAAACCTCGGTAAAGTATATTTTTGAACTGAATAAACCAATCCTAGCATGCTCATATTTCATAATAATCCAAAGATTCCTGGAGGGATGATGATGACACAATGCATATGAGGTGAGTACTATCCTGAGATTCTTTTATAAGTTTCTACTTCCGCTTCTTTCTTTCCATCTCGTCTTCGAAATGTGATGGTGATGTTCGTGATTTCCGTTGATGTTCTCACCTGATAGATGCACGTGATCTTGTGAACTAGCTTATCATCTTTGGAACGTATTGGCTAAATTTTAGCGTTAACTGGATATATATTCCTCTGTCTGGATTGTTATTATAGGTGCCTTTAATGGATGTTCCGTCCATATGCTATTTATGTTTTGTTTGATTGCCTACACCTAGTCTAACTCTATTGGTAGGCAAAATATTTATGTGTTATGTAATTATGGATGTTATATGATGGAGCCAATGTGATATGATGTATTTAATTTCTGATATGTCTTTTTTATATTCCGCTAGTCGGCTCACGTTTTCAATTATGTTTGTTAAAAAAAATGGCTTGTAATTTCACTAAGTATTTTCAAAGTATGATGAAACTGAAGCAAAGAGTAAAGTCTAGTAATTAATTGATACAACCTAGGTGTATTCGGTTAATTATTAGGGTGTTACATTTGGTATAGAGGCAGGGTTCAAATTCTAGCGGAGCCTGAGGATTGGGACTAACTGTGCTTCTAAAGCATACTACGTTAGAAATGTCTGTATATGTTTATCATTAGGATGAGTTTGAGGATTAGAGATGCATGACTGCTTTATGTTGCACGTGCCATGGTAACTTGCTCACTTTGCATGGAATGTTGAGCACGATCACCTTAGTGTTGCTATTTTGTGTGTATAGGGACCAATGGCACGTCATCAACGGACTGGGAACGTGACAGAATAAGCAGGAACAACGAAACTGCCGAAGCACTCCGTGATGTGGCAAGGACAATGAGAATGATGATGGATCGAATGGATAAGATCGTCAAGCTAATGCGAATCAAGGCCATGAATTCCCGAACATGCTCGTTTGGGGAGTTTTGAGGGGCGAACCCACCGGTTTTCAAGGGACCCTCAATCCAAATGTTGCAGATGAATGGATTCGGAATATGAGAAGGTCTTTGTTGTAGTCCTATGCTCAAAGGAGGAGAAGGTCACCTTCGCTACCCATAATGTTGGTTTTTGGTGGGCAGTGCCAAAGACTCCTAGAGGCAACCGACGTGGTCATTGATTGGGAGCTGTTCAAGGCCCATTTTTATGAGAAGTATTTTCCAGAATCAACAAGAATGTTCAAGGAAGCATGAATGTAGCCCGGTACACTGCCAGATTTGAAGAACTTATCAAGTTCTCAAGGATGTATCAAGGCAACCCAACGAATATTGGAAATGCATCAAATACGAGTCAGGTTTAAAGGCGGAGCTCAATGTGGAGGTTGCGCATTTGGAGATTAGGATTTCTACCCTAGTTAACAAATGCCGCATCATTGAAGAAGGGCAAAGAAAGCTGAGCACCTCAAAGTCAAATAATATTCCAGAAGCTGACACCTCAAGGTTAGGAACAGTTCAAGGCGGGACACGATCCCCATTCACCTCAATCAAGACCACAAGGGCCACAAAGGAACTTTCAACAAGGAAGGCTGAACAACAACAACCGCTATAATAACCCCAACAACAATCGCAACAACAATAACAACAACAAGGGGAAGCACACAAAGGGTCAGCAGCACCTCCACGACCCCCACCATCCACGGATTGTCCAAGTGCGGTAAGAATCATGGAAGCATGCCGTGCCGAGGAACAAATGTTTGCTACAGATGAGAAAGCCAAGCCACTATCTCGAGAATGCATAGAAAGGAACCCGCCAATCCCTAACTCCAAGCCGCAATACCAAGGAATCTTTAGGTTAAATCCTGAAGAAACGACGAAGTCACGGAATCTCGTGGAAGGTAAGTGTAATATGTATGGTAAAAACTTAATTGTACTATTGATTCTAGCGCTTACCATTCTTTTATTTCTCACTCATGTGTTAAAAGCCTTAACTTGCATGTGACTTAGACTTCCTTTTGATCTTGTTGTTTCTACCCTCCTGGAAAACCCGTAGGACTTGTAAATGTTGTTTGGATTGCAATTTTGTTAATAGGGAATAGATCCTTTGTTTTAGACCTTATTTGTTTACCCATGCGAGGTTTAGATGTGATTCTTGGCATGGATTGGCTTGAGGCCAATCGTACTGTTAAGTGTATGAGAAAACCATCACTTTCTCTTATTCCCATTGAACCTAAGAAACCCATAAGTCTCTACATAACATCTGGAAATGGGACTGTGGTAAGGGTGAGAATAAAGGTTATATTTTCTTAGCCGCTAGTGATATGGACTTTGAGCAAAGTATCGATGAGATACCGATAGTAAGGAATTATCTCGAAGTATTTCAGATGAGATACCAGAGTTTCCCAAGAGAGAGATAGAGTTTTCCATAGAATTGCTTCCGGGTCAGGACCCATATCCATAGCCCCATCCAGGATGTCCCCATTAAGTTGACCGAGTTGAAAGCTCAATTGGAAGATTTATTGGAGAAAAAGTTTGTTAGGCCTAGTGATTCACCTTGGAAGCCCGGTGTTGTTTGTGAAGAAAAAGATGGAAGTATGAGGATGTGTGTTGACTATAGGCAATTGAATAAAGTGACAATGAAGAACAAATACCCTTTGCCTAGGATAGATGACTTGATGGACCAGCTTAAAGGTGCAGTCGTGTTTTCTAAGATTGATTTGAGGTCAGGATACCACCGTAAGAGTGAGAGATGAAGATATACCGAAAATGGCCTTTCACACTCGATGGCCATTTTGAGTTTGAGTAATGTCCTTTGGATTAACCAATGCTCCAGCAATTATGGATTACATGAATAGGATCTTTAGCCTTATTTCATCAGTTCGTGGTTTCTTCATAGATGATATTCTCATCTACTCTAAGACCCATGAGGAGCATGAACGTCACCTAACCATAGTACTGAGATCTTGAAGGAAAAGAAACTATATGCCAAGCTTTCTAAGTGTGAATTCTTGGTTGGATGAGGTGAAATTTTTAGGGCATGTAGTATCTAAGAAAGGAATTGCTAGATCCTAGTAAAGTGGAAACTATCGTGATTGGGAAAGACAACCACGGTAATGAAGTAAGGAGCTTTGGGTTTAGCTGGTTATTCCGTTGGTTCATCAAGGGATTTTAGATTTCCCTACCCTTGACCAAGTTAACTAGGAAAAACACCCTTTTTCATGGACCCTGGAGTGTGAAAAGAGCTTTCAAGAGTTAAAACACAAGCTAACCTCAACCCCTATTTGGTATTACCTCACCCCAATGTGCCTTTAAAGTATCCTGTGATGCTTAAGGAAGGGTTTGGGTTGTGTACTAATGCAAGATAGGCAAGTGGTGGCCTATGCGTCGAGGCAACTCAAGCCATATGAGGCAAACTACCCTACCCATGACCTTGAGTAAGCCAGTCGTGTTTGAAGATTTGGAGACACCATTTATATGGAATTAAGTTTGAGGTGTTCTCAAATCACAAGAGTTTGAAATATGTCTTTGATCAAAGAACTAAACATGAGGCAAAGAAGGTGGATGGAGTTCTTGAAAGATTATGATTTTGGGTTGAACTATATCAGGTAAAGCTAATGTTGTAGCTGATGCCCTAGTAGGAAATCCTTACAAGTGTCCCGTTTGATGGTGAAAGAGGATTGAGTTAATGGAGTAGTTTAGAGACCTAAATCTAGGGATGGCCTTGCCACTAAGAGCATAAGAGCTTGCCACTTAATGTAATGAATTTAAAGGAAAGAATTGCTTAAGCCCAAAGGAAAGATACGAATTTCAAGAAACCTAGACGTAAGAGCTAATAAGTTGAAGGGTTTTACCAAGGAAATGATAGTATGTGGAGGTTTGAAGGTCGTATGCGTACCTGCTAGTGGTGACCTTCGAAAGGATATTTTGGAGGAAGCCCATAAGAGTCATTTCACCCTTCATCCCGGTGCCACCAAGATGTACCAAGATTTGAAGAAGATGTTCTGGTGGCGGATTAAAGAAGGATGTGTGCACATGGGTGAGTAAGTGCTTGGTGTGTCAAAAGGTGAAGATTGAGCACCAAACCCTCTGGAATGTTGCAACCCTACAATCCCCGAGTGGAAGTGGGATAGTATCTCCATGGATTTTGTAACTAGACTACCGGGACCAAGCGATCATGACGCCATTTGGGTAATAGTGGATCGGTTGACTAGTCAGCCCACTTTTACCTATTAAGGTAACTTATTCCTTGGATAGGTTAGCACAATTATATATCAGGAGATAGTAAAGTTACAAGGAGTGCGTCGACGATAATCTCGGATGGGATCCACGATTGCGTCACGATTTTGGGGAGCCTTAGAAGGCGTTTGGTTAAAGGTGTCTACGCCCGGCTTATCCCCCAAATGGACGGTCAATTGAAAGAACTATCCAAACCTTGGAGGATATGTTAAGGGCATGTGTTTTGATAAAGGGGAAGTTGGGATAAGCACTCCACTGATTGAGTTTGCATATAACAACAGTTATCATGCAAGTATCGGTATGGCACCATACGAGGCCCTCTATGGATAGAGTGTCAATCTCCCTTATGTTGGTATGAACCCGAGAGACGGAGTTTCTTTGGACCTGATATTGTGAGGGAAACAACGGAACAAATCAAGAAGATTAGGGATAAGATTCTTACCTGCTCAAAGTCGATGAGAAAACTATGCGGACAAGCGGCGAAACCGCTGGATTTTTAACAAGGGACCAAGTGTTCCTAAGGATCACCCCCACCAGGCATAGGCCGAGCAATTAAAGTAAAGAAATTGAGCCCTAGATTTCTTGGCAGGTTGAAATCCTTAACAAAGTGGGTTCTATAGCTTCAGGTATCCAAGTTAAGAAAGTATTTTAGTTGACCCAAGTCATGTCTAGAGCCAGAGCATGTACAATTAAGAGATGACCTAACGTTTAAGTTACCACCCACGAATTCGTTGACCGAGTTAAGCAATTCAGAAATATGGCTGTACCCTGGTCAAAGTAGCATGGGGACGAGGTGAAACAAAATTCACATGGGACCTGGAATAAGAACATGCAAGCACAATACCCGGGCTATTCTAAGGTAACGTAAAAGCGAAATTCTTTTTAAGGAGGGGATTGTAACGCCCCAATTTTATTCTCATTAGAAATTACCGATTAGGCATAATTCCTATATTTAAAAACTGAACAATCCTCAATAAAGGAATATAACGTTAAAGAGGTTAGGAGCAAATAAAGTCGCAAGCCTCGAATTTCTATACGTGTAAAATGACCAAAATGCCCTGAGGTTATTTTACTGGAAAATGAGGATGGGCCCCACCGTCCTCAAGGGGATGTTTTGAGATAATAGGGGATTGTTTGTGTTATGTGTGTTAATAGAGGAGAAGAATCTCAATTTTGAGTTTACAACGCAAAATGACCAAACGCCCCTGCCGCTGTTTTAACTCCGATTTGCATGCCAGACTGACCCGAACCTCACTAAAATGTTTTAAAAGGTGTTTTTAAGCTATGATTAACCATTGGTTAAGTTCGGGTGGTCTGGGGAAATTTTTAAGTAAAATGACCGTTTTGCCCTTTGTCTTTATGCAGTTTTGCAAATTTTGAGATTTTTGATTCGTCTACAAAACCTAAGCAATATTAGGCTCAAATTAAAGCTTATTAAATTCTAATTATTAATCTAGAGTCAAAATTATTTATTTAAATTGATTAGAACCTAAAATTGCTTAAAAACACCCAAATTGCTTACTAATTCACCTAAGCCCTTAATTGCAAATTCTCTAATTTGCAATAATACCTTACCTACACCTAAATAATACATGGAACACACAAATTTCTCTTCTTGGGCTGTAATGCATGAAATTATTGGCATTAATGCATTAAATTATTGGCAAATTTGGCACAGAATGTAAAGAAAAAATCAAAAAATTCCTAAAACATGGCATAAAACATGCCTTAAACAAAAATATGAATTTCCTCCTTTTCTTCCCCTCAAAATCAGCCAGATGCCTCCTCCATTTGTCCATTCATGAGCTCCAAAATCTCTATAAATAGGCATGCTTAAGGAGTCTTAGAAGCCTTGCTCATAATTACACAATTTCTAGTTTTTCCAAAGCACAAAAAGCTTTCTTTCTTCCTCCCTTGGCCGAAATTCTTCTTCAACTTTTCAAGGAGATTTTCTTTCATTTCACTCAAAGAAACCAAGTTCTCTTCCTTTCCTTCAAATCAAATTAGGTAGGGAGTTGTTTTAAGTTTATTTCTATGTTTTGCTAAGTGTTGTTCTTGGTTCAAAATGATGATTTCATGGATTTTCTCTAGTTTTTCCATTTGGTTTTCTTCTTCCTTTTCCTTTAAATATTTCGGCCATATGGCCTAGGTGGGATATGATGATAGCTTGATGATGAGGACCTTGAGTGTTGGTTGTAATCCATCAAGTTAGGCCTCTAAAGCTTGAAAGTTCCACTTGATGCAAAACTTTAAAGAATGATGTTTTTATGATGTAAAAATAAAGATCTTGAGTTTAGAACTTGAAAGATGTATTTTCACTTTGTCTTGCTAAGATATATATATTGGGTTGAATTTATATTTCTCTAAAAGTCTTGGAAAGCTCTAGATAAAGAATAAAATGAACTTGCATCCATGTTAAGTTTATGCCTTGCATAACCATGTTTACTTTCTATGTCATCACTAAATTCTTAAGAATAAATAAATGAACTTGCATATTCATGTTTAAATTTCCAAGCTTGCATTTCATGTTTATATTTCAAGTTGTCACTTAATCTCTAAAGATAATAAAGAGGCATGTTCTCATATTTATTTTATAATGGCTAAAAGAATCAATGCATGACATATGTTTATTTTATGTCATCACCTAAAGATCCTAGAGCTAAAGACTTGCCTAAGTATCACAAGCAAAGTTGGAACCATGGTAATAAAAACTCTAAAGCTTACTTAAGATTATTGGAGTCAAAAATTCATTCTTTAAAAAGTTCTTGAGTTCTGGAGCTTAATATTAGTGTAATCTCTTCTCTTTTTCACTTTAATGCGGACTCCCCGCGCTGCGGTTTCTTAAAGATCTCTCCTAATTCCAAGCTCGTCAGATGCGGACTCCGGGCTAAATTTCTTGCTTCATGTTTATGTTTCCAAGTTATCACCTTATAAAGACAAGATTAAAATGGGTTGCATAGCATGTTTATAATTCTATATCACTAAATCTCTAAAGCTCAAGACTTGCTCCTTTTATCTTAAGTGAAAATTCTAATCATGAACATTCTTTCAATGTATAAATTGGCCTCATGATTACCTAGGCTAAAGTCTTATAATTTCTTTAAATTTTAACAAAAAGAATTAGTTACTAAAGGAGTTTTAAAGCTTTGCAAAAATTATACGGAAACTAGTACTTTATGTATACTTGAAATATGGTTTTATGCAATTATATGAGGTTCATGATTGATTATCTAGTTTAGTACTCTGTATGATGGTTTAATATGTTCAAAGTTGTGATGATTATGATTTATTGCTGAAGAGAACGATTCTATGCATGTTAGAAATAAAACTAGCATCCTAGAAAAAACCGTAAAAGCAAGATTTAGAACTCTAGAGAATGAAATTTGTGATTCTGTCAGAACCTTTAGCAGCCCTAAGAACCAAGTACTATTGTGTTTATATAAGGGAGAATGATTCATAATTGGTTTAGTAATTGATTTTAGCACCATAAGGAAAGCCGGTAATGAGAAGGGTTAAAAATGCAACTTCTAGCACAACGTGAAGCCTTAAATATAACTTGCTGCCTATGTTGTCCCATATAGTTTAATAATGTTCTTAAGGCTTATAATTAATGGTAATGATGATAATGAATCCTTTAGATGCATGATTAATTAGTGTGACAATTGGGTTACCCGATTTTAAAGTTTCAGATGTTTAAGAAATTTTTCGGTAAGAATTTATGATGATAGTTCTTTGAAGTTTGAAATGATAAGTCTATGAAGTTATTTGATGCTTATTAAGTATTTGATACATTGAATGATTCCGGGGCTTGCATGTTATAGTCCTGTTGCAAACAATAAAATGCTTATGCATCAAATAATGAAATATTCTTTGTTATTTAAAAATTTACCTTGTTACCTGGAAGAAAATATATTACTATAAAAGTGTAATTTGGAAGGTTCTGGCTAAAAGACTTGGTATTTAAGTGTCCATTGTGACCCACCTCTCTTTCCTGGGAATCTCAGGATGCATGATTAAGTTGGTATATATATTATTAGTAATAAGACTATAAATGAGAAAATGTTATAAATGATTATGAATTGAGAATTGTATTATGATATAACATGCAAAGACTTAAAGGTGACTCAAAACATATAAGGAAATGACCTTTAGACCCATCAGACTATAGGTGGTGAAAAGGTGATCCTGAAAATGATCCTTTGGACCAGTCAAACTATAGGCGGTGAAAAGGTGATTCTTGCCCCTTAGTCCGTTTCTCAAAAGGGTAAGAGGGAATTTTTATTATCAAAAGGGATAAGTATGTGGTGACAACTAGCAAGGTATGAGCTCATAACCTAGATTACTCCCAAAAGGGTGGAGTATAGGGTGGCCCAGGAAAATGATGATGAAAGTAACTTTAAGTCACCTAAGAAACTAAGTAAATACATTATGTGAATATGATGTTCTGCTATGCATAGTATTTATGAGATGATGATGAGAAATATGATATTCTACTATGCATAGTATTATGAAATGATGATGAGGAATATGATGTGGTTTTATGTATAACTATGTTATTATATATGAAAGGAAAAGTTCATTATAAACATGACATGCTAAGTTTATGATGCATTATAAGACGCATGATTAAAATGACAAACCTCGGTAAAGTATATTTTCAAACTTAATAAATCAATCTTAGCATGCTCACTATTTCATAATAACCCCGAGGTTCCTGGGAGACGATGATGATGACACAATGCATATGAGGTGAGTACCCTACTGAGATTCTTTTTATAAGTTTCTCACTCCCTCTTTCTTTCTTTCCATCTCGTCTTCAGAAAGTGATGGGTGATGTTTGTGATTCACATTGATGTTCTCACCTGGTAGATGCACGTGATCTTGTGAACTAGCTTATCATCTTTGAGGAACGTATTGCTAAATTTTGAGCGTAGACTAAATATCTTATTATCTCTTGGATTGTTATTACTAGGTGCCATTAATGGATGTTTTTCCATCCATATATTATTTATGTTTTGTTTGATTGCCTACACCTAGTCTAACTTGTTGGTAGGCAAAATATTTATGTGTTATGTAATTATGGATGTTATATGATGGAGCCAATGTGATATGATGTATTTAATTTCTGATATGTCTTTTTATATTCCGCTATTCGTTCACGTTATGCGCGGCTCACGTTTTCAATTATGTTTAAAAAAATGGCTCGTAATTTCACTAAGTATTTTCAAAGTATGATGAAAGAACTGAAGCAAAGAGTAAAGTCTAGTAATTAATCAGATACAACCTAGGTGTATTCGGGTTAATTATTAGGGTGTTACACCAATAGCCATCACAATAGCCACAAAATTCGATGACACTTCAAGGTTCTAGAATAACCTATAAAATCTAATGCAGAGGAGTTTGTAGCTACTTAGGAAAATATACAAATAATGGTCATGCCACCAATTCACAGACCATATTTGGGTTCTCATAATTTTTAACCCTAGAAATTGATTGATTTAAAACCCAAGAAAATTCAAGTGTGTTCAATATGTTACTAACTTCTCATAAAAATATCAACCAATTGCTATGATAATAAATTTGGATAAGTTTACTTGCTTCAATTTCAGGAACAGACAACATCAGTTACAATTCGGTCTGATTTTTTTCAGGCAGCAAAATTCAATACAATACCCAAGAAAATTTATGGGACTAGCTCAAGATGTTAGCTAAACATACATTTTCCAGCTCACCAAAAGCCCTACAACATGTTCAAAAATTCATGATTCTCAGGCCGAGCAACTTGAGAATCCAGCATACCAGTCCAACTTATTTTAATACCAAACCATTTACTAACACCATCCAACCCCATCACCAAAATTCATACATCAATTTCAACATAATATCAATCAAAATCATCAAAAATTTGAATATATATCATCCCAAAACAGAACAAAAAAATCATAAGAATAGGCAACAAAAGAACCCTACTTGTGAAGGCTGAGTGTCTCTTTGCCTTTGGCTTGCTTCAAGATGAGAGTTCCTCACTTCAAAACTCCTCAAACACCCCAAACTCTCCTATAATCAGTGATGGATGAGATGAAAAGGATGAGGTTTTGAAATTCTAATCGATTATAGTTATAGGGATGGAAGTGTAGATCAACTTTAGTGAAGAAAGGTTTAGGTTTTGATGATTCTAAGCTAGGGTTTATGTGAATTAAAAGCAATATGAAGCTCTTGGCTATGGAGGAAGAACTAGCTGTTGTCTCTCCTTGCAAGGGCCGAATTTGATGTGTCTTGATGAGAAGAATGGTAACTAGGCTTGCTTAATAAAGGAAATGAAGATATTTTGCCAAGAAATCATGATTTTGGTGACAAGGCAATGATGAGTGGCTAAGATTAAATCTTGGATTCCAAGATTAAATCTTGCCTTCACATGTCTCCACATGTCTTAAATAAGTGGATATTATCCATTTGTGGTAATAAGTGGTAGTGTAAAAATCACACATTGAAATCTCACGAATGGGTAAATGTCGTACCCGACTAATGGATATTATCCGAAAATTAATTCTAGGTATAAATTTGTCATTCCCACACATTTCTACCCTTATTCTCATATTTTCTTAACTTCGGCACCCTGGGTCCCAATCCGGTTAGCCAGCGGGCCTCGGGCCTCTAAAGTACTATTCACATTTTTTTCTTTGGTACTCACTTGGAGTCGTTCTCATCACAACTACCCCAAAATTTTGATATTCTCATTAACCATCCCTCAATCAATTTCTAAAGAGGAGGAAAACTAGGATGTTACATTCTAGTACCCCATAGCGTATGATAATTTTCTACCTAAGTGATGTAAAGCTGTTTGGATATATTAGTGAACATAAATCTTAGTGATTGTAAGTAATGATCCATAGGTGTTATAAGAATTATAATGGGTGTTAGGATAATTAGAACACAAGTTTAAGACCCGTAAGGGCCAAAGCATAAGATATCTTAAGATAAGGAGGTGCGATGTGAGAATGAGATCAAGTGAGTATTGTTTTGATGTATGTGAATGCTGAGATGAAAATGTATGGATGTGTGGCATATTGCTATGATGATGTGGTACGCTATGTTTAAAGTGCATGAGAATATGAGGCATGAAGAGGATATGTTATATGATGTTATATGGTTGTATGCTCATGTTGCATCCATACAAGATATGTTAATGAGGAAATGATCCCATTATGACTTCCCAAGTTAAAGGTTGTACGGGGTGATCCAAGAAGAGAGATATAATCCCTTCTTTTCCCGTATAAATCTAGCAACGGCTAGTTAGGATTAGCTTATTCCTAGGCGATGGGTGTATTTGGAATTTTGGTGGCTATGTGAAATTCGGCATGTTGGATGGATTTTGGTGGCTACGATGGGGTGGAAAAATGGAAAAAGTGAAGAAAGGAACTCGAAGAGTTCAATTATGATAAAGTGAAAGACGCACATGCATATGTTTTGTGATTGTTCCTTTGGTGCTTATGATTAAGTGGTATATGTTGAGTATGTGAGCCGTCATTGCCATGCATACATAAAATATCTGCTGCTGCATTCATACTATTAAGACTTCATTCTAAAAGAAAACCCACTTGGATAATAGGATTTGAGAAATTAAAACTGAACCTATGCATGCACACCTTTTTCATAATGAAACCCGAAGTGGCTGGGGCGACGACGATGACACTTGTGTTAAAGTTGGGAGCCCTACTAAGAATCTTGTATAAGTATTCTCACCCCTTTTGTTTTCTCTCTATGTTGTCTCCAGACGGTAATGATGCGGTCTTCGTGATCTTCCTTGAGGCGCTGCTAAGAACCATGTCGTCTAGACGATCAGAGGGCAAGCGGAAGCATGAAAACTAGTCTAGCCTTGTTAGCATTCTATTTGCGTTAGTTCAAGTTGTTTGGTGTAATTGATGCCCTAGGTGTCCTTATATTTATAAGGACATCGTTGTTATGTTATGATTATGATATACTAATATAATTTAGGTTGTGATTATTCTATGGTTTATTCATGGGTATTATGATGATGTATATCTGGTTGTCATAGTTGGTATCTATGCACACGCGCTTGCATTTTAAGTCTTAAGTTCAAAAAGAAAAATTTAGTCATATTTTTAATACTCGTATTTTAAAGAAAAGTAAGTCAAAGTTGAACAAAGGCGTAACAACTAATAACTAACCGAATGCGACTAGAACGTGTGAGGTTAAGAGTTAGGGTGTTACATTCTAAGCTTCTTAAACACCTTGAGATCTCATAAAACATCTTTCTAACATTTCCTTGAAAACATCCTCACATTTTTGCGAAATCAAAACCATCATTGTGTTATGGTAAAAATTTCCATTTTCTAAAACTTTATATGATACTTGGGCAAGTCATTGAGCTCTAAAGTATTTAGATGATGGCATAAACATAAACATGCTATGCACTTTATTTTATTCTTCATTATAAAGTAAAGTGAGAGCATAAAATAAATATGAGATGCAACCTCATCATTATCTTTAAAGATTAAGTGATGACTTGAAATATAAACATGAAATGCAAGCTTGGAAATTTAAACATGATAATGCAAGTTCATTTATTTATTCTGTAGCGTAGTGATGGCATTAAAAGTAGACATGATATACAAGGCATAAACTTAAACATGAGTGCAAGTTTATTTATCTTAACTAGAGCTCTTTGCAAGACTCAAGGAACATCAAAACCTTAACCCAATATGTATCTTAACAACATAAAGTGAGCTTTAGAGTTCTTAGCACCAAGTCTTCAAAGAAGTCTTGGTTTGAACTTCATCATCAAGCTCAAGAAAATGAACTAAGACAAAAACATCAATGCTTATCAAACATAAAAAGAAATACTCATATTCTTTATTTTATTGCTCATGGGCTTCAATCTAGAGTAAACTCTTAGAACGGTAAACCAAATTTAAGGTTGGCAAGGGTAAGCTTAGAGCTCTTTGAAAACATATGATTAATTTTCTTAACAAAACTTTTAGTGATCTACTTAACATTTTCATCAAACTTTGTACAAAGAAAAGAATATAAACCAAAATCTTGAGGAGAGGAAAGGAAAGGAAAATAGAAAACTATGTATGGTCCAAGACCAAGTTTTTAAGCTTTAGAAGTTTTTCACATGGTAACCACAAGACCATTATTTGAGACCTCATCATCAAGCTAAAGATTCCATCCTTTTCTAGGCCATGAGGCCGATCATAGAGAAGAAGAGAAAAGGAAAACCGAAATGAAAAGAGAAAAGAAACCATCCAATCATCGTTTTAGATTAAGAACAAAGCTTATCAAAGCAAGAAAATAATTTTAAAGACAACTCCTACCAAGTTTTGTTTGAAGGAAAGAAAGGAAGCTTGGTTTCCTTGAGAATGAAAAGTAAGGAAAATCTTCTTTAGAGCTTGAGGAGAAAGTTTCAGCCAAGAGAGGAAAAAGGAAGAAAGAAAGGAACTCTTTGTACTTTGAAGATGTAACCAGGAATTTTCCCGTGTACAAATGACCAAAATGTCCCTAAAGTCATTTTACCAAAAATGAGGATCGCGAATCCCGGCCATCCTCAAGGGGATGTTTTGATGTTAATAGGGGATTATATGTGTTATGTATGGTAATAGAGCAGAAGAATCTCATTTTTGAGTTTCAACGCGCGGAATTACCAAAATACCCCTGTGGCTGTTTGTCATCGTTTTACGTGCCGGTTGAGCCTGGACTTTACAATGGATTTTAAATGATGTTTATAAGTGGTTCTCGATGTTTAGTTGACTCGGAAGGTCCCGGGCAGTTTTAGTGCAAAATTACCATTTTGCCCCTAAACGTGTATAGTGAGCCTAATGACACAATTAAGCAAACCTAAGCAATATTAGGCTCTAATTGAAGATTAATTTATTTCAATAATTAATCTAGAGTCAAAATAATTTATTAAGGTTAATTAGAACCTAAGATTGCTTAGATAAACTCTAATTGGATGAAACAATTTCCTTCCCCCTTGGCTCAATGTGTTGGCCCAAAATCCCCCTAAAATGGTGCCACATGTTGATTTTTGTTGCACTCCAAGCCCATGCCTTAGGCCATACCTTGCCCATGCTTCAACCATGCTTGCCATGCCTAAGCCCATGCCTTGTAAGAGATATTTCCTCCATCTTCCTCCTCCAAAAGGGCGCTGATTTCCCTTCCCCATCGGCCACATGATTGCAATTTCTTATAAAAACCATGCTTGGATGAACTTGGTTGTATTTTGTTCATTTGCCAAGTTTAGCTTTAAAGAGTAACCTTGAGTTCTTTCTTTCTCTCAAAGATTCAAGAGTTCCACCATCCTTCTCATTTGCTTCTTGCTTACAAAGAACCATCACACAAACACCATAAACCTTCCATTAAACACATAGACTTTCCATTTCCCAAGCACAAAAACTCCAAGCAAACCTTTCTCCCTTTCTTTTTCCTTTGGTGGAATTTCCTTTAAGCATCAAGGAAGGAGTTATTCTTCTCATCTTCTTCAAGATCAAGCTCCTTCTCATTTCTTTTCAAGACTTCTTTAGGTAGGGGTGTTGTTTTAATGCTTTTGCTTGTGTTTTTAAGAAAGTTCTAGTTTTCTCTTGGTTTCAAACTCTTTTCCCTTCCACTTTTCTTTTCGGCCAAGAGGCCCTTTCACAAAGAAAAACATGAGCTTGATGATGAGGTTTCAAGATAATGACTTGTTGTTGTCATGTGAGAAACCTCTAAAGCTTGAAACAACTTGGTCTTGGACCATACATGCCTTGATTTCTTCCTTTTTCCTTGATAAAGTTTGTGGTTTTCTTTCCTTTCCTCTTCATGATTTTGGTTTCCTTTGCTTTGGTTTGAACAAAGTTTGCAAAAATGTAAAGTAGATCACAAAAGTTTTGTTAAGAAAATTAATCACATGATTTCAAAGAGCTCTAAGCTTACCCTTGCCAACCTTAAAGTTGGTCGTTGTAAGAGTTTTACTCTAGATTGAAGCCCATGAGCAATAAAATAAAGAATATGACTTAGTCCTTGTAGTTTTGTTTAGACAAAGTGTTGAACTTTGAGCCCATTTCCTTAAGCTTGATGATGAAGTTCAAACCTTAAGATTTCTTTTGAAGTCTAGGTGCTAAGAACTCTAAAGCTTGCCTTATGATACATAATGGGTTGAGGTGTATGTTCCTCTAAAAGTCTTGTAAGAGCTCTAGTTAAGATAAAAACAAGTTGCATTCATGTTTAAATTTATGTCTTGCATCTCATGTTTATTTTGATGCCATCACTAATTTCACAAGAGTAAATGAATGAACTTGCATTACCATATTTAAATTCCCAAGCTTGCATTTCATGTTTATATTTCAAGTCATCACTTAATCCTTAAAGATAATAATGAAGTTGCATCTCATATTTATTTTATGCTCTCACTTTACTTTCTAATGAAGAGTAAAATAAAGTGCATAGCATGTTTAAGATTATGTTATCACCTAAATATTCTAGAGCTCAAAGACTTGCCCTAAGTATCCTAAAAAGGGAACTCTAGTAAAAAAGAAATGGATGAGTTTTAGTATGATTCAATAATGGTTTGATTTTGTGAAAAGCATGAATGATTTCAGGAAAATGTTGGAAAACTATGAGGTCTCAAGGTGTTCAAATAGCTTGGAATGTGTTAAAAATCATGTTTTCTCAAATTCAGGAGGTTCTGTAATCGATTACTAGCCATGTAATCGATTACCAGAAGGGTTTTTGAAGGACCTTTGGTTCTGGTCATCGATTACCAGAGGCAATGTAATCGATTACCACGGCTGTTCTTCATGCCCGAACCTATTTGAAACCTTGTAATCGATTACCTGATAGTGTAATCGATTACTCTTATGTTCTTTATTTTTCGGAAACGATTTAACCCTAAGTAATCGATTACCATTGTATGTAATCGATTACCGGTTGTTTTGAAACCCAGAATGAATTTAGCTCCTGGTTACAAAACACCTTTTTGTTCCTGAAAATGTCCCAAGAGAAAACTAGCAACTTATATGCATTTCAACTCAAGAGATTATGTGATTTTATGGGCTTATGATTTTGGTTCTGCCCTCTATGTTTGGCTACTATAAATGTTATTCTAAGGTGTTAAAATGTGTAAAGTTATGTTTGAGTGAAGCAAGGATCGATTTAGAAAAGTTAGAAAAGAGTAAGTAACTTGAAAGGGATTAAAGATGAGAATTCTAGAACACCTTAATGCATAGAAATGTAAATCTGTTCTAGCATGATTAATTCAAGGATAAATGATTCATAATTAGTAAGACATGTACAAAATCCCTTCATAAATGATTAGGTGTTGAATTCTAAGTTTAAGGTGATGATAAGAACTTAAAACGGGAATTCTAGAACCCTCTAATCATGTGATAATTTTCTGCCCAAAATGCATAATGCTGTTTGGAATTTTAGTAAGCCTAAAATCTTAGTGAGAATTATAAGTAATGATCTTTTGGGTGTAATAAAGATGTAATACGGGTATTAGAATAATTAGAACATAAGTTTAAGACCCGTAAGGGTCAAAGCATAAAACACTATGAGGTAGGAAGTGTGATGTGAGTATGAGGGCGAGTGAGCGTATTCTTAATGATGTGACTATGTTAATATCTTAAGTATGAAATGTTATGTGGCATGATGATGTGATGATGTGGTATGCCACATTTAAAATGCATGAGAATATGAAATGTGCATGAAGGATATGTTATATGAGGTTCTAAGGTTGTATGCTCATGTTGCATCCATAAAAGATATGATAATGTGGAAATGATCCCATTATGACTTCCTGAGTTAAGGGTTGTACGGGGTGATCCAATAAATATGATTCCCCCTTTTACCCCGTATAAATCTAGCAACGGCTAGTTAGGATAAGCTCATTCATAGGCGATAGGTGATTAGGAGTTTTGGTGACCATGATAAATCGCTGAGGCCAGCATGTTGGGTGGATTTTGGTGACCATGATGAGGGTGGAAAAATGGAAAAATTATGAAAGGAACTCACGGAGTTCAAGTATGAAAAAGTAAAAGATGTACATGCATATGTTTCATTGATGCTTCGATTAAGTGATATGTGTTATCTACGTGTACTGTCATGCTCAAGTATTACCATGCATACATAAAATATCTGTTGCATTCATACCATCAAGACTCATGCTAAAAGAAACCCACTTCGGATAATAAGCTTTGAGAAATTAAAACTGAACCTATGCATGAACATCTTTATAACGAAACCCGAAGTGGCTGGGGCGACGACGATGACACTTGTGTTAGAGTCGGGAAGCCTGAGAATCTTGTATAAGTATTCTCACCCCCTTTGTCTTTCCTTCCGTGTCGTCTCCAGACGGATTGATGCGGATCATTCGTGATCTACGTTGAGGCGCGAGTGTAGGAATCACGTCACCTAGAGACAGAGGGGGCAGCGGAAGCATGAAGACTAGTCTAGCTTTGCTAATACCTTGTTTTGCATTAATTAAAAGATATTTGGTGTAATTGATAACCCAAGATGTGCTTATATTCATAAGGACATCATTGTTATGTTATGATTATGATATACTACTATAATTTATGATTATTCTATGGTTGTTATGATGATGTATATCTGGTGTTATGTTTTACGTTTAATAATCGGCTCTCTATGCGCATGCGCTCGCATTTTAAGCCTTAAGTTCAAAAAGAAAAATTTAGTCGTATTTTTAGTACTCGTATTTTAAAGAAAGCCAAGTCAAGTTCTGAAATGAAGACGTAGCCGCTAATAACTAGCCGAATGCGACTCGAGCGTATTAGGTGAAAGTTAGGGTGTTACAAAAGAAGAAAGCTTAGAGTTGCAATGTGTGTAAAGGTTCTTGTGAGCTTTCAAGCATGCATATTTATAGAGAAATGGAGCTCATGGGTATGCTCCTTGGAGAAAAAGGCCAACGACCTTGAGGGCAAAGGAGAGAAGAAATATTCTTGATTGGCATAGGCTTAGGCATGGTCAAGTATGAGTGAAAGTATGGGTCATGGTATGGTTTGAAGCATGGCTCAAGTATGGCCTAAAGAATGATTCTTGGTGTGTAAAAATAATTTAACATGTGATGATCATGGGGGAAGTGGCTTCGGCCAAGAGGTCCAAGCCAAGGGAAGAATTAGTCTTCTAATTGTGGTTTAGGAGTGTGTTTAGGTGTATCTTGGATTAGGCCTTTGATTAGAAATTAGTAAGTGTTTAAGTAAATTAATGGGTAATTAAGGTTATCAAGACATGATTAAGGAGTTTTTCTTGCCTTATTAGTGAAATATAAACTCAATTTTATGCAAATCATTTCACAAACACAATTCCTTGATTTAAGAAATTGGAGAGAAAATACTACTTCAAGATTCCATGACATGGCATCATGATTTTTAAATCAAAGATTAAGGTATATCTAGCAATCTTAGGTTCTAATCAACCTTAATAAATCATTTTGACTTAGATTAATAATCGAAATAAATTAATCTTTTTAAGGAGGGGAGTAATGTACGCTCCATTTCTGCGTTAGAGTACAAATGACCAAATGCCCCAGGTCATTTTTACCCGAAATTAAAGGGACAGTTGCCGGCAACCCTCGAATGGGTCAACTCGATGTTTAGAGGGGATTACGTTGTTATGAATGATTTTCGAGGTGAAATCTTGTTTTCTAAACTTTCGGCTCAAAATGACCAAAATACCCCCGTGTCTACACGGGTAAAAGGTGCCGTTTGAGCCCGAAATTTTCAGGAAGTTTAGAATGATGTTTTAGAGTAATATTTGATGTTTAGCCGGGCTCGAAGGTCCCGATTAGTTTTAGTGAAATTACCGTTTTACCCCTAGAATAGTGTACAGTGCGCCTAATGAAGCAATTAGCAAACCTAAGCAATATTAGGCTCTAATCAAAGATTAATTTATTTCTAATTAATCTAGAGTCAAAATGATTTATTAAGGTTGATTAGAAACTAAAATTGCTTAGTCAAGTTCTAATTACATTCTTTAATTCAAGATGTCTAATCAAAAAGTAATGAATAGTGTTTTCTCTCTCCAATTTCCTTAAATCAAGGAAATTTGTCTACCACCTTTTGACCAAAAGAATTATTTTAAAATTGTTAATCTAGTTAGAATTTCCCCCCAAAAGCCACAAATTTTGAATTCAAATTTCATCCAAAAAGGCTATGCAAAAGCTAGGATTTGACTACACCTAAGCTAGCACTTTAACCAAGCTTCCAAGACAAGCTTTGGAAGATATTTTCCTTCCCTCCAAGGGCAATGAATTTCGGCCAACCCTTCCCCTAAATTAGCCACAACATTTCATTCTTTATAAATACCACACCTTGGAAAGCTTGGACACCTTTTTGATCATTTGCTAAGTTGATTTTCCTTGCACTTTCTCTCATTTTCCCTTCCTCTAAGTTCTTTTTCTTCCTTCCTCAAAGAACCACCACCACCACCTTGAGCCACCACAAACCACCTCAAACCACCACTCTCATACCTTAAACACCTCCTAAACACCAAACCTTCCATTTCCAAGCTTGCATCCTCAAGGAAAAATCATCTTCCTTGAGAACCTTTGGGTCGAATCCTTGTTGCTCACCAAGATTTTGTCTTCTCATTTCCTTCAAACTCAAGCTTTCTTTCAAAGCTTTCAAGACTTCACTTGGTAGGGGTTTTCTTTCAAGTTTTCTTTACTTTCTTTGAGAAAAGTTTCTAGTTTTCTCTTGGTTTCAAACTCTTTTTCTTCCCCTTTGTATTTTCGGCCATGAGGCCATTTTACAAACCAATCTTTAGCTTGATGATGAGGTCTCATGGAGATAGTTTGGTGTTTGCCATGTGAGAAACCTCTAAAGCTTGGATCTTGGTCTAGGACCATATACAAACTCGGTTTTTCCTTTTCTTTGCAAGTTCAAAGTTTTGGTTTTTCATTTCCTTTCCTTTATGATTCCGGTTTCTCCTTGGTTTTTCCTAGTTCAAAGTTTTGGCCTTCATTCCTCTAAGGTTTCGGTTTTTCCTTTTTGCCTTGTTCAAGCTTTGGTTTTTATTTCTTTTTCTTCAATGGTTTCGGTTTTTCCTTTCCTCTCTTGAACAAAGTTTGCTAAAAATGTTAAGGTAGCCCTTTTATGTTTGTTTGAAAGGTTGTCTCTTGAAAAATCGTTTCCTTGAGCTTGATGATGGTGTTCGAAGAACATAAGACTTCCTTGGTGTCTTGATGCTAAGAACTCTAAAGCTCACTTTATGATACATAATGGGTTGAGGTTTTTATGTTCCTTTAAAGTCTTGTAAGAGCTCTAGTTAAGATTAAAAAGGAGTTGCATTCATGTTTATTTTTATGCTTTGCATAGCATGTTTATTTTCAAGCTATCACTAAGCAACTTAAAGATTAAAACAAGAATGTGCATCATCACTTAATAAATCTCAAAGCCTACCTATTTCAACCTTAAAGTTGATTGTTGATTTGGGGTAAACACCCCAAGAGGCCTAGAGCACTAAAATAAAGAATTGAACCTTGCATTTCATGTTTACTTTCTTGTCTATCATGTTTATATTTTACGCCATCACTTAAACTCTAAAGATAATAAATGAGTGCACCTCATATTTATTTTATGCTCTCACTTTATTTTCTAAAAGAAGAGTAAAATGAGTTGCATAGCATGTTTAAATTTATGTCACCACCTAAATGGTCTAGAGCTCAAAGACTTGCCCAAGTATCCAATGTAAAGTTTCAAGAAAACGTTGGTTTTTCAATGAAGCCATTTCGGCGTGGTGATGATGATGGGCTTGGTGTGAGTTCATCTAATCACAAGTGCCCATAGCCATGTTTTGAAATTTTTCTAAGCTTAGGAGTACCTAAGGAGCATTATGAATGAGATTATATGTTTTAAATCTATTTTATGAGCAAATTAATTTAGCTACTGATCTTGCTTGGACTTTAATGATTTTAATGAGATAAATTGGTTTCTAAAAGAGTTTGAGTTCCTAAAATTGTTCCAAGAGAAAACTAGCAACTTGTATGCATTTTAATTTACAAGATTATGTGATTTTATGGGCTTATGATTTCGGTTCTGCCCTTCATGATTGGCTGCTGTACAAATGTTGTTCTAAGGTGTTAAAATGTGTAAAATTATGTTTGAGTGAAGGGAGGATCGATTTAGAGAAGTTAGAAAAGAATAAGTAACTTAAAAGGATCAAGAATGAGAATTCTAGAACACCTTAATGCACAAATTTGCAAAACTGTTCCAGCATAATTAATTCAAGTGTAAATGGTTCATAATCAGTAGGATATGCATAAAAACCTTTCATAAATGATTAGGTATTAATTACTAAGCTTAAGGTGATGATAAGGACTTAAAATAGGAATTCTAGCACACTTAGACATGGCAAAATGTGATTCTGTCCAGCAAAGCTAAATTGAGGAAAAGTAAGTTATAACTTAGTAAACATGCCTAGGAATCCCTCATAATTGGTTTAGGGATTGATTATGAAGCCTTAGGCGAAGACGGATCTTAAAAAGGGTCAAGAACGGAGATTCTAGAGCCCGTAAGTATATGATATTTTTCCGGCCCAAACTACATAATGCTGTTTGGAATTTTAAGTGTGCCTAAAACTTAGTGAGAATTTTAAGTAATGATCCCTTAGGTGTTATAAAAATCCTTAGTGAGGATTAGAATGACCGAAATGCAAGTTTAAAGCCCGTAAGGGGTCAAAGCATAAGATACTATGAGATAGGTGGACGAGAGAGTATGATTATGATGATGAACCTCGTGCACACTTATGATGATGTGATTATGTTAAGTTCCTTGAGCATGAAACTTTATGTGCATAATTTGATTTGGTGATATGATGAAATGTTGTGTTTGAGATGCATAATGTTTCAAAGCTATGAATGAAATTGAGGAATATGCTCATGTGAACTAGAAAGTTATTGCAATGAGAAAGTTCCATGAAAATGATGCATGTGACTGAAATTATGTGGCATGACTCAAATTTGAGGAAATTCGGAGAGTAGCTGTTATGCCTCCGAATTTCCGTCAAATTTGAGGGACAAAAGAAAGTTTTTGAGAAATATGAAGTTTAAAGTTATATGCCGAGACGCATTTCTCCTGCTCCTGAGGAGAAAGTAAACCCGTGGGGGGTATGGACGTCGAGCCATAAAAGCGGACAAAGTCGCTGGTCTTAACCAGTCGATGCGTTTCGAAGAATGAAAGTATATGATGTTTAAGGTGACACACCGAGACGTACTTCTCCTGCTCCGTGAGGAGAAGGTAAAACCGTGAGGGCATAGACATTAGCCTCCAAAGCGGACAAAGTCGCTGGCTTAACCAGTCGATGCGTTTCGAAGAAGGAAAAAGTCCCATGATGGGTGATCCTTAGGCCCCCTACCCGTACTTGGGAGTTAGGATTATGATGATTATGTTTATGATTCGCTTATCAAGAGGATAAGTAAGAACTAGTGACGACTAGTTAAGGTATGAGCTCATAGCCTAGTTTAAGGGGTGCGGTTACTATATTATTGGTGTCACAAGTATGAGAAAAGGAAAGATGTTCAAAGAAAAGTTTCATGCCACTCAAATGTTGTTTGAATTATTGTTTGATTTACCTAAAGTGCTGCCATGCATCCATGAAATATTATGTTGCATACATGCATTAAGAATCATTATAAAAGACATGGACCTTGGATAAATACCTTTGTGAAAACCTCATAATGAACTTATGCATGCTTAACCTTTTCATAATAAACCCAAGGTTCCTGGGACGTAAACGATGACACTAGGATAGAGGATTTCCCTACTGAGATTCTTTAGTAAGAATTCTCACCCTCTCTCTTTCTTTCCGTTACGTCTTCAGATATCGATGGCGTCGTTCGTGATTTTCATTGACCCGCCCACATGGGAGGTGCACTATGACCCCGAGCATCAGTCCTACCACTTCAAGGGTCATTGCGAGGTGCGCGTTTTTGCATACGTGGGACGCCCTTTTGCTTTCCCCGTCTCCAGCTATCGTTTCGATCCGACTTCACCCTTTGGCGACGACCTGATCTTTGAGAGGACACGACCCCGAGACGAGCAGGCCGTCGTGCCCATCCTTCCTCGTAAGGGCTCTTCCCTTCGTTTCCTATAGGTCTCGAGGAGGTAGCGAGGACACGGTCACCGCCGAGGCATGCGAGGCGCGTTCGACAGGAGAGGCGACCACGACGCGGAGGCCACACCTTCCCTCGATTGCTATGCCTAGATCCCTCTTCGTTGGGCTACATCCGAGGAGCTTCGTCTGTTCGCGGCTACATCTCCCCAACGAAGATCGGATCGCCAGGAGGCTTGGAGAGAGGGTAGCGATAGTTAGGTGCTTATCTTTTGGGGTTGTTTCATGTATTTGTCATCCTTTGATATCATTGTATTGCAAGCTCTGCCCACTAGTATGGGTAAGACTTTATGCTTCTGTTATATTTCCGTTATGATGTACTAAACTATATTATCTAATGTAATGAGGAATGATGTTTATGATGGATGTGTTCTTTAATGTTTATGTCCTGTATGTTTTATGTATTCTTCCGCTTCACGTCGTTTATATGTCACGCGAAAGGCTCACTTTGTTTTATATAAATCATTTCAAAAAAAAAATTTTACCTATTTTCCGCTAAGTAATTTCTAAAGGGGTTTTAAAGGAAGTAATGACTAATAATTAATCTAAGTACGTCCTAGGTGTATTGGGTTAAATGTTAGGGTGTGACACAAGCCGCGCATGCACATGGATACCGACTATAAACGTAAAACATAACAACCATGAATAAAACCATAGAATAATCACAACATAATTTATAGTATATATCATAATCATCACATAACAACGATGTCCCTATAAATATAAGGACATCTAGGGGTATCAAATACACCAAACAGCCTTACTCGCAAAACAAAATATTAACAAAGCTAGACTAGTCTTCATGCTTCCATGCGCCCCTCTGATCTGACTAGATGATATGGTTCCTATGCCCTCGCCTCAAGGAAGATCACAAACATCCGCATCAATCTCGTCTGAGATGACAAGAGAGGGAAAACAAAAAGGGTGAGAATACTTATACAAGATTCTAGATAGGGCTCCCCGACTTTAGCACAAATGTCATCATCGTCGCCCCAGCCACTTCGGTTTTTATTATGAAAAAGGTGTGCATGCATAGGTTCAGGTTTTAATTTCTTGAATCCTATTATCCGGAGTGGGTTTCTTTTAGCATGAGTCTTAATGGTATGAATGCAGCAGATATTTATGTATGCATGGCAATGCTTGAGCATGATAGTTCACGTACTCAACATATATCACTTAATCATAAGCACTAATGGAACAATCACGAAACATATGCATGTGTGTCTTTTACTTGATCATAATTGAACTCTTCAAGTTCATTTCTAACTTTTCCACCTTCATCATGGTCACCAAAATCCACCCAACATCCCATCCCAACAATTTTTTCATGGTCACCAAAACTCCATACACCCATTGCCTAGGAATGAGCTCATCCTAACTAGCTGTCGCTAGATTTATACGGAAAAAAGAGGAATCACATCTTTTTCTTAGATCACCCCATACAACCCTTAACTCAGGAAGTCATAATGGGATCATTTCCTCTTTAACATATCGCTTTTCTTGGACACCAGTACAACCCTTAACTCGGAAAGTCATAATAGGATCATTTCCACTTTATTATATCTTGTATGGATGCAACATGAGCATACAACCATAGAACATCATATAACATATCCTCCTAACCTATTCATATTTCGCTCATACATCTTAAGCATAGCATACCACATCATCACAACAATGTGTCACAAACACACATATAGTCTCTTATTCATGGCATTAACATATTCACAACATCAAGTATACCCACTCGGTCTTATTCTCACATCACTTCTATCTCAGTATCTTATGCTTTGGCCCTTACGGGTCTTAAACTTATGTTCTAATGATTCTAACTTTCATTATGGATCTTTTTTACACCTAAGGGATCATCATCTATAATTTCCTCTAATGTTTATGCTTACTAACATAACCAAACAACTCTACATATGATTACGGGGTCCTAGAATCTCCGTTTTCAACCCTTTCTAAGTTCCGTCTTCACCGAAGGCTCTATAATCAATTCCTAAACCAATTATGAGGGATTCCTACACATATCCACTAATTATAAACCATTTTTCTTAAGTCCAATTATGCTGGAACAGAATTTACAATTTGTGCATCTAAGTGTTCTAGAATCCGCATTTTAAGTCCTTTCTAGTTACTTGTTCTTTCCTAACTTCCCTAAATCATTCCTTGCTTCACTCAAATATAATTTTACACATTTTATCACCATAAAATAGAATTTATAGGGGCCAATTGCCAAGGCAGAATCAAAAATACATGCACCATATAATCATATAATCTTATGATTTAAAAGCATATAAGTTGCTAGTTTCTCTTGGAATCATTTTAGGAACTCAAAACTCTTTTAGAAACCAATTAATCTCATTGAAATCACATAAATGTGTACTAGGTCAGTAGCTAAATTATTTAGCTCAATAAATAGATTTAAAATGTAAAACTTTGTTTATAAGGTTCTTTAAATACACCTAAACTTAGAAAAATTCCAAGACTTAGACTATGGGCACTTATGATTAGATGAACTCATCTCAAGTCCACCATCATCATCACAAGGCCGAAATGGCATCCTTGAAATGCCTCTTTTTTCTAAAACTTTATGTGAGATACTTGGGCAAGTCTTTAAGCTCTAGGACTTTTAAGTGATGGCATAAACTTAAACATGCAATGCACTTATTTTACTCTTCATTAGAAGATAAAGTGAGAGCATAAAATAAATATGAGATGCAACCTCATTATTATCTTTAAAGATTAAGTGATGACTTGAAATATAAACATAAAATGCAAGCTTGAAACTTAAACATGATAATGCAAGTTCATTTAGTTATTCTTGAGAGTTTAGTGATGGCATCAAAATAAACATGCTATGCAAGGCATAAACATAAACATGAGTGCAATTTCATTTTAACTTAACTAGAGCTCTTACAAGACTTTAAAGAAACATCACAACCTTAACCCAATATGTACCTTAACAACATAAAGTGAGCTTTAGAGTTCTTAGCACCAAGTCTTCAAAGAAGCCTTTGGTTTGAACTTCATCATCAAGCTCAAGAAAATGACACAAAGCTCAACACTTTGTCTAAACAAACATACAAAGAATTAAGTCATATTCTTTATTTTATTGCTCATAGGCTTCAATCTAGAGTGAAACTCTTAGAACGGTCGACCAACTTTAAGGTTGGCAAGGGTAAGCTTAGAGCTTTTGAAAACATATGATTAATTTTTTTAACAAAATTTTTGTGATCTACTTAACATTTTTAGCAAACTTTGTTCAACCAAAGAAAGAGGAAATCGAAACCATTCAAGGAAAAAGGAAAAGAAAACCGAAACCTTTGAGGAAGAAAAGGAAAGAAAGAAAACTAAATTAATTAGTTCCCAAAAATAGTTTTAAGACACAAAATCTTGTTTGTAGCATTCTTTAAATACACCTAAACTCAGAAATTCCAAGAAATAGGCTATGGGCACTTATGATTAGATGAATCATCTCAAGTCCATCATCATCATCATGAGGCCAAAATGGCTTCCTTAGGATGCCTCCATTTTCTAAACTTTACTTGTGATACTTGGGCAAGTCTTTGAGTCTTAGGATATTTAAGTGATGGCATAAACTTAAACATGCTATGCACTTGTTTTACTCTTCATTATAAAATAAAGTGAGAGCATAAAATAAATATGAGATGCAACCTCATTATTATCTTTAAAGGTGCCTTGTTCTTGTTTCGCTAGGCCCTCCTTGGTGGTTGATGCGAGGACGTCCCGATCCTCCTTATTGATTATTGCAGTTCCCACTGGCCGTTGTGGTTAAATGGTGGCCTCTGGTGTTGCCGAAACGCTGATTAGCAGATCTTTGTTGTGGTTGTTGTTGTTGTTGATGTTGTTGATGCTTGAACTGGTTGGTGTGGTGGATTGTAGCTGGCTCCTCAACTGGTTCTAATGTTGTGGCTTGAACCTGGGGCTTGGTCCCAACCCACAGGACGCTCCGCCCTTGCAGCACTTAACTTCTTGTGCCCTCCTCTATAATTTTACACTTGCTAACTAGGTGGGGAAGTTGAATCTCCATGTGCGCCACCTCCACGTTAAGTTCGGCCCTCAACTCGGCCTTGAACATAATGCACTTCCATACCTCATCGAGATTCCTTGGAAAACCTGAGAAAACTTGATCAGGTCCTCAAACTTTGGCATGTACGGTGCAGAAGATCCACCTTGGTCAGTTGCATGAACTCGATGTCCTTTTGCATTCCTTATCTACTTGGGAAGTGCTTCATAGAAGTAAGTCTTGAATAGCTCCAGTCCTACTGTGCTGTAGCTTCAAGCAGCCTCTTGGTGCCGGTCCACCAGAACTCTGCATTAGACTCCATCTTGGAAGCACAAAGTAACCTTTGCTTCGAGTGTAACCCATTTTTTTTCTATTTGAGTACAAATGAAAATACCAAAGGTCATTTTACCTGAATTAAAAAGATAGCCAACCTGCACTCTTGAATGGGTCAACTCAATGTTTGAAGGGGGTTATATCTGTTATGTTTGATATAAGGTGAAAATCACGTTTTAGAACTTTCGGCTCAAAATGACCAAAATACCCCGTGTTTTACGTGAGTAAAGGTGCCGTTTGAGCCCAAACTTTTCAGGAAGTTCGAAATGATGTTTATGAGTGGTTTTTGATGTTCAGTAAAGCTTGGAAGTCCCAAGGTTTTAGTGCAAAATTACCATTTTACCCTAGAACAGTGTAATAGTGAGCCTAATGACATAATTAAGCAAACCTAAGCAATATTAGGCTCTAATGAAGATTAATTTATTTCGATAATTAATCTCAGTTGAAATAATTTATTAAGGTTAATTAGGGCCTAAGATTGCTTGGTTAAACTCTAATTACACTTTGATTCAAGATTCCTAGTCATGGAATCTTGAATAGTGTTTTCTTTCCAATTCCTTAAATTAAGGAATTGTGCCCATACCTTCATTTGACTAAGAAAATGGTTTTAAATTGTTAATCTAGCAAGATCACTTCCCTAATCAAGTCTTGACTCCTTAATTAGCCATTACCTCACCTAAACACTTTCTTACAAACTCCTAATCAAAACCTTAATCAAAGAAACACCTAAACCCATCACTAAACCACAATTACATGTACAAACCATCCTCCTCCCTTGGCTAAAAATCTTGCCAAATACATACCCTTGGTTTATTTCACATGTTGGTTTTTATTTCACTCCAAATGCCATACCTCAAGCCATGCCTTGACCATACCTAGCCATGCTTTCAACCATGCCTTTGAATGACTAAAGTTTTAAGATATTTTCCTCCCCCAAATAGCCAAGAACCGTTCACCACTCCTCCCAAATCAGCCTCCATGTTTCAATTTTATATAAATACCAAGCTTTGAAGAACTTTGTTACACTTTAGAAGCCTAGCCAAGTTCAAGCTTTCTTGTAGTTTCTCTCATTTGCTCTCAATTTCTCTTCATCTTCTCTTCTTCTTCCACCCTCAAAGAAACCTTTCCACCACCACAATCCACCATAAACAACCTTAAACCACCACTCCCTCACCTTAAACCACCTCTCAAACACCAAACCTTCCATTTCCAAGCTTGCTTTCTCAAGGAAAAATCATCTTCCTTGAGAAACCTTGTTGGCCAAATCCTCCTCTTCCTCCAAGAGAATATTTTGTCTTGTCATTCCTTCAAGAACACAAGCTTCTTCTCATTTCTTTCAAGACTTCTTTAGGTAGGGGTTTTATTTCAAAGTTTTTCTTTACTTTCCTTGAGAAAAGTTCTAGACTTCTCTTGGTTTTTAAGGTTTTCCTTTCCTCCTTTCATTTTCGGCCTTGGAGCCTTTTCATATGAAAAACTTTAGCTTGATGATGAGGTTTCAAGATAATGGTCTTGTGATGCCATGTGAGAAACCTCTAAAGCTTTAAAAACTTGGTCTTGGACCATATATGCTTTTGGTTTCTTTCTTTTCTTTGCTCAAAGTTTTTGGTTCTCTTTTCCTTTTCCTTTTCCTTGATGATTTCAGTTTTCACTTCCTTATTTGAGCAAAGTTTGTTAAAAATGTTAAGTAGATCACTAAAAGTTTTGTTAAGAAAATTAACCATATGATTTCAAAGAGCTCTAAGCTTACCTTTCCAACCTTAAAGTTGGTTGGCCGTTCTAAGAGTTTACTCTAGATTGAAGCCCATGAGCAATAAAATAAAGAATATGAGTAGTTCTTTTATGCTTGTTTAGATAAGTGTTGAAGTTTATGTCTTAGTCCATTTTCTTGAGCTTGATGATGAAGTTCAAAACCAAAGGCTTCTTTGAAGACTTGGTGCTAAGAACTCTAAAGCTCACTTTATGTTGTAAAGATACAAATTGGGTTAAGGTTGTAATGTTCCTCTAAAGTCTTGTAAGAGCTCTAGTTAAGATAAAATGAGTTGCATTCATGTTTATGTTTATGCCTTGCATAGCATGTTTATTTTGATGCCATCACTAAGCTCTCAAGAATAACTAAATGAACTTGCATTATCATGTTTAAATTTCCAAGCTTGCATTTCATGTTTATGTTTCAAGTCATCACTTAATCTTTAAAGATAATAATGAGGTTGCATCTCATATTTATTTTATGCTCTCACTTTATTTTATAATGAAGAGTAAAACAAGTGCATAGCATGTTTAAGTTTATGCCATCACTTAAATATCCTAGAGCTGAAGACTTGCCCAAGTATCACAAGTAAAGTTTAGAAAATGGAGGCATCCTAAGGAAGCCATTTTGGCCTTGTGATGATGATGATGGACTTGAGATGAGTTCATCTAATCATAAGTGCCCATAGCCTATTTCTTGGAATTTTTCTAAGCTTAGGTGTATTTAAAGAATGCTACAAACAAGATTTTGTATCTTAAAACTATTTTTGGGAACTAATTAATTTAGCTACTAACCTCCCTTGTACTTTCATGATATTAATGGGATAAATTGGTTTCTAAAGGAGTTTTGTGTTCCTAAAATGATTCCAAGAGAAAACTAGTAGCTTATATGCTTTTAATCATGAATCTATGTGATTTTATGATGCTTGCTTTTAATTCTGCCTTGTGTACTTGGCCACTATATGAATTCTGTTTTATGGTGTTAAAATGTGTAAAATTATGTTTGAGTGAAGCAAGGATCGATTTAGGGAAGTTAGGAAAGAACAAGTAACTAAAAAGGACTTAAGATGAGAATTCTAAAACACTTAGATGCCCAAATTGTAAATTCCGTTCCAGCATAAATGGACTTAAGAAAAATGGTTTATAATTAATGGATATGTGTAGGAATCCTTCATAATTTTTTAGGAGTTGATTATGGAGCATTAGGCGAAGACGGAACTTAAAAAGGTCAAAGATGGAGATTCTAGGACCTTAATCATATGATAATTTTCTGCCCAAAGTGATGTAATGCTGTTTGGTTATGTTAGTAAGCATAAACATTAGAGGAAATTATAGGCAATGATCCCTTAAGTGAAATAAAGATCCATAATGAAAGTTAGGATAATTAGAACATAAGTTTAGGACCCGTAAGGGCTAAAGCATAAGACACCATGAGATAAGAGGTGTGATGTGAAAATGAGGAGAGGTATACTCGTGATAAATGTGAAAGTGTTAATACCATGAATATGAGACTATATGTGTATTTGTGACATGTTGTTGTGATGAAGTGTTATGCTATGCTTAAGATGCATGAAAATGCAAAATATGAATGAATTAGGAGGGTATGCTCCTTGATTAAGAGATTTACTTGATTGAGAAATTTTATGAGAACAACATGTGTTATTTGAGTTATGTGGCATGACTCAAATTTGAGGAAATTCGGGGTGTAGTCATTATGCCGCCGAATTTTCATCAAATTTGAGGGACTTGAAGAAAGTTTGAAAAGAAAGATTTTATATGTGACATGCCAAGACGCATTTCTCCTGCTATGGTGAGGAGAAAGCAAACCCATGGGGGGTATGGTCGTGGAGCCATATGAAGCGGACAATGTCATTGGTCTTAGATGATGCGTTTTGCAAACCGAGACGTACTTTTCCTGCTCCAGTGAGGAGAAGATAAAACCATGAGGGCATCGACATTAGCTTGCCAAAGCAGAAGTCATTGGTCTTAACCAGTTGATGCGTTTGTAACGCTAATTTTTACTGTAATTTTTCCTGTTTTTAAATTACCGAATTACCCTAGGTAATTTTTCATATAATTCAAGACCGAACAATCCTCAACAAAGGAATATAACATTAGAAGAAAAGTTATGAGCAATTCGTGCACTATTGCAAACCCGATTTTCTGTACGTGTAAAATGACCAAAATTCCCTGAGGTTATTTTACTCAGAAATGAGGATCGTGGGCCCCACCCGTCCTCAAGGGGATGTTTTGATAATAATAAGTGATTTTTTGTGTTATGTGTGTTAATAAAGAAGAATCATAATTTTGAGCTCTACGCGAAAATGACCAAAACGCCCATGCGGCCGTTTTAACCCAATTTGGACTTAGCCCAAACCTCACTAAAATGTTTTAAAAGGTGTTTTTAAGCCATGATTAACCATTGGTTAAGCTCGGTGGTCTCGGGCAATTTTTAAGTAAAATGACCGTTTTGCCCCCTTTTGTGCAGTTTACAAATTTTGAGATTTTTGATTCGTCTAACAAAACCTAAGCAATATTAGGCTCAAATTAAAGCTTATTAAATTCTAATTATTAATCTAGAGTCAAAATTATTTATTTAAATTGATTAGAACCTAAAATTGCTTTAAAACACTCAAATTGCTTACTAATTCACCTAAGCCCTTAACCGTAAATTCTTTAAATTGCATGAATACCTTACCTACACCTAAATAATACATGGAACACACAAAACCCTCTTCCATGAGGCTGTAATGCACGAAATAATTCAGCCATAATCATCAAAATTATTACAAAATAATGCACTAAAACAAAATGCCAAAAATTCCCTAAAACATGGCATAAAACATGCCTTAAACAAGAAATGATTTTCCTCCCTTTGTTCCCCATGAAAAATCCGAAAATTATGCCTCCTCCTCTTGTCCATACATGAGCTTAAATCCTCTATAAATAGGCATGCTTAAGGAGTCTTAGATGCTTGCTCAAAATTTACACATTTCTAGTTTTTCCAAAGCACCAAAAGCTCTCATTCCTCCTCCTCTTGGCTGAATTCTTTCTTCAAGTTTTCAAGAATATTTTCTTTCATTTCACTCCAAGAAACCAAGTTCTCTTCCTTTCCTTCAAATCAGATTAGGTAGGGAGTTGTTTTTAAGTTTATTTCTATGTTTTGCTAAGTTGTGTTTTTGGTTCAAAATGTTGATTTATGGATTTACCTTAGCTTTTCATTTGGTTTTCTTCTTCATTTTTCTTTAACCAATTTGGCCATATGGCCTAGGTGGGACTAAGATGATGGCTTGATGATGAGGACCTTGAAGGTGGGTTGTGAATCCATCACAAGTTAGGCCTCTAAAGCTTGAAAGTTCCACTTGATGCAAAACTTTAAAGAATAATATTTTTATGATGTTTTTATGATCTTGAGTTTAGAACTTGAAAGATGTATTTCTCACTTTGTCTTGCTAAGATATATATATTGGATTGAATTTGTATTTCTATAAAGTTTTGAAGGAGCTCTAGTAAAGAAATCAAATGAACTTGCATCCATGTTTAAGTTTATGCCTTGCATAATCATGTTTACTTTCTATGTCATCACTAAAATTTCAAGAATGAATAAATGGACTTGCATACTCATGTTTAAATTTCCAAGTTTGCATTTCATGTTTATATTTCATGTTGTCACTTAATCTCTAAAGATAATAAAGAAGTTGCATCTCATATTTATTTTATGTTCTCACTTTATTTTATAATGGCTAAAAGAATCAATGCATGACATGTTTATTTTTATGTCATCACCTAAAGATCCTAGAGCTCAAAGACTTGCCCAAGTATCACAAGCAAAGTTGGAACCATGATAATAAAAACTCTAAAGCTTTCTTGAGATTATTGGAGTCAAAGAATTCATTCTTTAAGAAGTCTTGAGTTTGGAGCTTAATAAGAATTTCTTCTCCCTCTCCTAGTCCTATGCGCCGCGCTTCAGTTTCTTAAGATTCTCTCTCCCTCCACTGGTCCAGATGCGGACTACCGCGCTCCAAGTTTCTTGCATCATGTTTATATTTCCAAGTTATCACCTTATAAAGACAAGATTAAAATGGGTTGCATAGCATGTTTATAATTCTAGCTATCACTAAATCTTTAAAGCTCAAGACTTGCTCCTTTTATCTTAAGAGAAAATTCTAATCATGAGCATTCTTTCAATGTATAAATCGGCCTCATGATTACGAAGGCTTAAAGTCTTACAATTTCTTTAAAGTTTAACAAAAAGAATTAGTTACTAAAGGAGTTTTGAAGCTTTGCAAAAATTATACGGGAAACTAGTACTTTATGTATACTTGAAATGTGGTTTTATGAAATTATATGAGGTTCATGATTCGGCTACCTATCTGAGTTTAGTACTCCTGTATGATGATGGTTTAATATGTTTAAAGTTGTGATGATTATGATTTATTGCTAAGAGAACGATTCTATGCATGTTAGAAATAAAACTAGCTTCCAAAAAACCGTAAAAGCAAGATTTCTAAACTCTAGAGAATGAAATTTGTGCGTTCTGTCAGAACCTTTAGCAGCCCTAAGAACCAAGTACTATTGTGTTTATATAAAGGAGAATGATTCATAATTGGTTTAGTAATTGATTTTAGCACCATAAGGAAAGCCGGTAATGAGAAAGGGTTAAAAATGCAACTTCTAGCACACGTGAAGCCTTAAATATAACTTGCTGCCTATGTTGTCCCATATAGTTTAATAATGTTCTTAAGGCTTATAATTAATGGTAATGATGATAATGAATCCTTTAGATGCATGATTAATTAGTGTGATAATTGAGGTTACCCGATTTTAAAGTTTCGGATGTTTAAGACAGTTTTCGATAAGAATTTATGATGATAGTTCTTTGAAATTTGAAATGATAAGTCTATGAAGTGATTTGATGCTTATTAAGTATTTGATATCATTGAATGATTCCCTGGCTTACATGTTATAGTTCCTGTTGCAAACAATGAGAATGCTTATGCATGAAATAATGAAATATTCTTTGTTATTTAAAAATTTACCCTTGTTGCTGGAAGAAAGTATATTACTGTAAAAGTGTAATTTGGAAAGGTTCTGCTAGGAAAGACTTGGTATTTAAGCGTGTCCATTTGTGACCCACCTCTTCTTTCCTGGGAATCTCTAGGATGCATGATTACAGTTGGTATATATATTATTCAGAATAAGACTATAAACGAGAAAATGTTATAAATGATTATGAATTGAGAATTGCATTATGATATAACATGCAAAGACTTAAATGTGACTTAAAATATATGGGAAAATGATCCTTTGGACCCGTCAAACTATAGGCGGTGAAAAGGTGATTCTTGCCCCCTAGTCCGTTCTCTCAAAAGGGTAGAGACATAATTTTTACTTATCAAAAGGGATAAGTATTGCTGGTGACGACTAGCAAGGTATGAGCTCATAACCTAGATTACTCCCAAAAGGGTGGAGTATAGGGTGGCCCCAAGGAAAATAATGATGATGATGACAAGATTTTAAGTCACCTAGGACACTAAAGGAATGAAATATGTGCACCATGTCTTGTGCATAGCATTTATGAGATGATGATGAGAAATATGATGTTCTTCTATGCATAGCATTTTATGAGATGATGATGAGAAATATGATGTTCTTCTATGCATGTTATTATGATATGAAGATGAGGAATATGATGTGTTGATGAAAGGAAAAGTTCATTATAAACAAGACATGCTAAGTTTATGATGCATTATAAGACGCATGATTAAAACGACGAACTTCGGTAAAGATATTTTTGAACTTAATAAATCAATCTTAGCATGCTCACTATTTCATAATAACCCCGAGGTTCCTGGGGACGATGATGATGACACAATGCATCATGAGGTGAGTACCCTACTGAGATTCTTTTTATAAGTTTCTCACTCCCTCTATTTTTCTTTCCATCTCATCTTCAGAAAGAAGGAAGCGTTCGTGAATCACATTGAGGCTTTCACCGGTACTGAACTTGAGCCTTAGTTTCACTCGTATATTTCAAATATCTATCCCTATCCTTGGAGTGTTATTACTAGGTGCCATTAATGGATGTCCTTCCATCCATATATTATTTGTTTTGCTAGATTGCCTACACCTAGTCTTATTCTGTTGGTAGGCAAACTATCTATGTGTTATGTAATTATAGATGTTATATGATGGAGCCAATATGATGAGTTTTTCATGTTATATTTGCACGTTATTCGCTTTATTTTGATTATTGTTCACGTTATGTGTGGCTCACGTTTTCAATTATGTTTTTTAAAAAAATGGCTCGTAATTTCACTAAGTATTTTCAAAGTATGATGAAAGAACTGAAGCAAAGAGTAAAGTCTAGTAATTAATCAGATACAACCTAGGTGTATTGGGTTAATTATTAGGGTGTTACATTTAGAAGGAAAAAGTCCCATGATTGGTGATCCTTAGGTCCCCTGCCCATACTCTAGAGTTGGGATTATTATTTTTATGATTATGATATGCTTATCAAGAAGATAAGTAAGAACTAGTGACGACTGGTTGAGGTATGAGCTCATAGCCTAGTATCAGGGTCGGTTACTATTTTTAAAATACCATGATGTCACAAGTTTGAGAAACAAGAAAGATGTGAAGCATTTTGCTTATGAAAGAGAGAGGTTGATCAAAAGGAATTACATGCCACCTATATGAGAATTAATTATTGATGAAATATTTTATTGGTTTGCTGCATAAAGTATTGCCATGCATTCATGTTCTACTATGCTACATACATGCATTAAGATTCATCATAAAAGACACGGACCTTGGATAATTACTTTGATAAAACTTCACAATGAACCTTTGCATGTTTAACCATTTCATAACAAACCCAAGGTTCCTGGGGATGTAAACGATGACATTAGGATTAGAGGATTCCTCCTGAGATTCTTAGAAAGATCTCACCCCCTCTTTCTCCTTTTCCCGTTACGTTTTCAGATTCCGATGGCGTCATTTGTGATCTTCGTTGATACGCCCGCTTGGGAGGTGCACTACGATCCAGATCATCAGTCATATCATTTTGAGGGTTGTTGTGCCGTGCGTATTTTTGCATACATAGGCCGTCCGTTGCACTCCAGGTCTCCAGCTTCCATTTTACCCCGACCTCTCCCTACGGCAATGATTTGATCTTTGAGAGGACACGCCCTCGTGACAAGTAGACTCGTCGTGCCCGCCCTTCGGCTTCAGTGGTGCGCGACTACCCGAGTACGTTCCTCGCCCGAGGCATTCAGAGACCGACCCGTTGGAGGATTCCCTTACTCATATCTTTTCAGGGATCTGCCCCTCCAGGTTCCCATGGACATCGGGCGGCTAGGCAAGGATCCAGAGCTGACGGAGGAAAGGTAGCTCGACGCTTTGAAATGCACCCACATCGAGGGTCATGTCCATCCACTTTTCCGCTTGCACACACCTAGGAGCTCCGTTCATTGGGTATATACCTTCGAGGGACGAGGAGCTGCCTCATGAGTAGTTTAGGGAGGGGGTAGCCATGGCTTAGGTTTGATCTTTCGAGACTTTCCATGTATTTGCTATTTATGTTTCTGTATTTTCTATTTCTTGTACTACAAGATCTACCCACTACATGGGTATGACTTTATGCCCTTTTATAATTCAGTTGATGTACCAAACTATGACATTTAATATTATGATGGTTGTTTATATTGAGGTGTTCTTATTTGCTTTTATATTGCATGATTTATTTTTCCTTCCGCTTTATATTTCGCTTATGTAGTGTTCGACCTCGCATTTTGTTTTACATATAAAAAAAAATTTACCCATATTTTTCGCTAAGTAATTTTACAAACAAGTTTTAAAGGGAAGTAATAACTAATAATTAATCTTAATACATCCTAGGCGTGTTGGGTTAAATATTAGAGTGTTACACCGAGCAGGCAACCACCGAGTAGATCTTCTCATATTCTTGGTCCACTCATCCGCCTTGTCTGGGTTCAAGGCTCCACGAAGGTTGGGGATTGGCCTTGTAACACCCTAATATTTAGCCCAACATGCCTAGGACGTATTAAGATTAATTATTAATTATTACTTCCCTTTAAACTTATTTGTAAAATTACTTAGCAGAAATATAGGTAAATTTTTTTTTTTTGGAAATATGTAAAGCAAAATGCGAGTCATCGAATACTACATAAATGAAACATAAAGCAAAAGAGAAAATAAATCATGCAATACAAAAGCAATAAAGAACACCTCATTCATAGGAACAACCATCATAATATTAAATAGCATAGTTTGGTACATCAACTATAATATAAAGTCATACCCATGTAAGTAGGCAAAGCTTGTAGTACAAGAAACATAAATACAAGAAAAAAAATAGGAAACATAAGCAGAAAATACATGAGAAGTCCTAAAAGACACAACCATCTAAAAGCAAACCCTCCCCTCTAAAACTACGGATGATGCTAATCCTCCTAGAGTGACTAGCCTGCAACCTGCCGAGCTCCTCGAATGTGGCCCAATGAAGAGGGGCGTGGCATGCGAATCATAGGCAACATGGCCTCCTCGGCGAGGGCACCTCTCAGCTGACGTACACTCCTCACAAGTCTGGCTCAGACTGGGTCCTGGCTACCCTTACGACATCCATAGGCACCGAGGGAGCCTACGAATAGGGGATCGGTCCTAGATCCTAGAGGCTCCCTCCCACCGAGGAGACGAGGGAACATACTAGATAGTCACGCACTCCGAAGACGAAGGTCGGCCCCTGGGTCTACTGTCATGGGGCCGCGTCCTCTCAAAAATCAAATCATCGCCGTAGGGAGAGGTCGGGGTAAAACAAAAGCTGGAGACCAAGAATGCAAACGAAAGACCCATGTATGCAAAAATACGCACAACACAACGACCCTTAAAGTGATATGACTAGTGCTCCGAGTCGTAGTGCACCTCCCAAACGGGCGTATAACGAAGATCATGACGACGCCATCGGAATCTGAAGACGCAATGGAAAGAAAAAGAGAGGGAGTGAGAATCTTGCTAAAGAATCTCAGGAGGGAATCTCCTATCCTAGTATCATCGTTACGTCCCAGGAACCTTGGGTTTATTATGAAAAGATTAAACATGCAAAGGTTCATTATGAAGTTTATAAAAGTAATTATCCAAGGTCCGTGTCTTTTATGATGAATCTTAATGTATGTATGCAGCATAGCAAATCATGAATGCATGGCAATACTTTATGCAGCAAACCAATAAAACACCTTATCAACAATTAATTCTCATATAAGTGGCATGCAATTTCTCTTGATCAATCTATCACGTTCATAAGAAAAATACTTCACATCTTTTCTCGTTTCTCAAACTTGTGACATCATGGTATTTAAATAGTAATCGACCCCTAATACTAGGCTATGAGCTCATACCTAAACTAGTCGTCACTAGTTCTTACTTATCCTCTTGATAAGTGTTTCATAATCATAAAAATAATAATCCGACTCCCAGAGGCGGGGACCTAAGGATCACCCATCATGGGACTTTTTCCTTCTCGAAATGCATCAACTGGTTAAGACCAGTGACTTTGTCCGCTTTGCCAGGCTAATGTCGATGCCCTCATGGTTTTACCTTCTCCTCACCGTAGCAGGAGAAGTACGTCTTGGTCTGCGAAACACATCATCTGGTTAAGACCAATGACATTGTCCGCTTTGGTATGGCTCCACGACCATACCCCCCATGGGTTTATTTTCTCACTAGCAGGAGAAATATGTCTTGGCATGTCACATATAATATCTTTCTTTTCAAACTTCCTTTAAGTCCTTCAAATTTGATGAAAATTCGGAAGCATAACGACTACACCCCAAATTTCCTCAAATTTGAGTTATGCCACATAACTCAAATGACACATGTTGTTCTCATGCAATTCCTCAATGAAGTAAATCTCTCAATCATAGAAGCATATTTTCCCATGTCATTCATATCTCATATTCTCATGCATCTCAAGCATGGCATACCACATCATACAACAACATGCCATAAATCCACATATAGTCTCAAATTCATGTTATTAATACATTCACATTTATCACGAATATACCCGCTCGGTCTTTTCCTCACATCACACCTCCTATCTCAAAGTGTCTTATGTTTTGACCCTTACGGGTCTTAAACTAATGTTCTAATTATCCTAATTCCTGTAATAGATCTTTTATGCACCTAAAGGATCTTTGCTTGTGATTTTCTTTAACATTACGCCCACTAGCTCTTCCAAACAGCATTGCCTAGATTAGTTGCCATGATTATTATTCGATTACGGGGTTCTAGAATCTCCGTCTTTACCTTTTCTAGGTTCTGTCTTCGCCTAGGGCTCTATATTCAACTTCTAGACATATCCACTAATTATGAACCATTTTCTTTAAGTTCAATTATGCTGAACAGAAGTTATTATTCTTATGTCTAGGTGCTTTAGAATTCTTGTTTCAAACCTTTCCTAGTTACTTATTCTTTCCTAACTTCCAAAATCTTTCCTTGCTTCACTCAAACATAGTCTTATGCATTTTAACTCCATAAAATAGAATTAATACAGTGGCCAAGCAACAAGACAGAAACCAAAAATATGCATCACACATAATCACACAAATTCAGGTTATAAGAACATATAAGTTACTAGTTTTCTCTTAGGATAGTTTCAAGAATTCAAAGGGTGGTCTGGTAATCGATTACATGGTATTGGTAATCGATTACCAGAACCTAAATTTTGTTCTGGGTACGAGGAACATCTAGATAATTGATTAAATAGTATGGTAATTGATTACTTAGGGTTAAAAATTTTTTTCGAAAAATGAAGAACATCATGGTAATCGATTAAGAGTTAAAAAACAGTTCTGGGCATGATGAATAGCCTCGGTAATTGATTACATTGTCTGGTAATTGATTACCAGAACCAAAAATCTTTCAAATTGCCACTCTGCCAATCGATTACATAAGTCAGTAATCGATTACCAGAACCTCCGGAAATTTGAGAAAGCATGATTTTTGACACATTCTAAGCTTCTTAAACACCTTGAGACCCCATAAAACATCTTTCTAACATTTCCTTGAAAACATCCTCACTTTTTACAAAATCAAACCATCATTGTATCATGTTTAAAACACATCCACTTGACATGGTTAAAATTCCCATTTTCTAAAACTTTATATATGATACTTGGGCAAGTCTTTGAGCTCTAGAATATTTAGGTGACGACATAATCGTAAACATGCTATGCATTTTAAAGTGAGAACATAAAATAAATATGAGATGCAACCTCATTATTATCTTTAAAGATTAAGTGATGACTTGAAATATAAACATGAAATGCAAGTTTAGAAATTTAAACATGATAATGCAAGTTCTTTATTTATCTTTGAGAGCTTAGTGATGGCATCAAAATAAACATGGAATGCAAATTATAAACATAAACATGAATGCAACTCATTTTATCTTAACTAGAGCTCTTGCAAGACTTTTAGAGGAACATAATACCCTTAACCCAACATGTATCTAACAATATAAAGTGAGCTTTAGAGTTCTTAGCACCAAGACTTCAAAGAAGTCTTTGGTTTTTGAACTTCATCATCAAGCTCAAGAAAATGGACTAAGATAAAAACATCAATACCTATCAAAACAAACATAAAAAGAACTACTCATATTCTTCATTGTATTGCTCATGGGCTTCAATCTAGAGAAAACTCTTAGAACGGCCGACCAACTTTAAGGTTGGCAAGGGTAAGCTTAGAGCTCTTTGAAAACATATGATTAATTTTCTTAACAAAACTTTTAGTGATCTACTCAACAATTTTATCAAACTTTGAACAAAGAAAGGAATGGAAACTGAAATCATTAAGGGAAAAAGGAAAAGAGAACAAAATCATATATGGTCCAAGACCAAGTGTTCAAGCTTTAGAGGTTTCTCACATGGCATCACAAGACCATTATCTTGAAACCTCATCATCAAGCCAAAGTTTTCTCATAAAAGGGCCTAAGGCCGAAATGGAAAGAGGAAGAAGAAAACTTTGAAAAACTAAGAGAACACTAGAACTCTTCCTTAGGAAACAAACAAAACTTGAAAAATAACCCCTACCTAATGAAGTCTTGAATAAAATGCAAGGAAGCTTGATCCTTGGAGATGAGAAGGAAAGAAAATCTTCCTTAGAGCTTGAGAGGATTTCGGCCAAGAGAGGAAAAAGGAAGAAAGAAAGGAACTCTTTGAACTTTGAAGAAGAAAGCTTAGAGTTGCAATACGTGTAAAGGTTTTTGTGAGCTTTCAAGCATGCATATTTATAGAGAAAATGGAAGCTCATGGATGGCCTAGAGGAGGAAGGAGTGGCCAATCACTTTGTGGAAGGAGAGAAGAAATATCTCTTTGATAGGCATGGTGATGAGTATGGGTAAGGCATGGTGAGGTATGTGTTTGGGTATGGCTTAAGGCATGGGCTTGGAGTGCAACAAAATCAACATGTGACACAATTTGGGGGGAAGGATTTCGGCCAGCATATAAGCGAAGGGAAGGAGATTTTGCTCATGTAATTGTGGTTTAATGATGTGTTTAGGTGTTTCTTTGATTAAGGTTTTGATTAGGAGTTTGTAAGAAGGTGTTTAGGTGAGGTAATGGTTAATTAAGGTTGTCAAGACTTGATTAGGGGAGTGATCTTGCTAGATTAACAATTTAAAACCATTTTCTTAGTCAAATGAAGGTATGGGCACAATTCCTTAATTTAAGGAATTAGAGAGAAAACATTATTCAAGATTCCATGACTAGGAATCTTGAATTAAAGATGTAATTAGAGTTTAACCAAGTAATCTTAGGTTCTAATTAACCTTAATAAATTATTTTGACTCTAGATTAATTATCGAAATAAATTAATCTTTGATTAGAGCCTAATATTGCTTAGGTTTGCTTAATTACGTCATTAGGCTCACTGACACTATTTTAGGGGCAAAATGGTAATTTTGCACTAAAACTCTCGGGACCTCCAGGCAACTAAACATCAAACCCACTCAAAAACATCATTCCAAACTTCTGGAAAGTTTTGGGCTCAAAGGCACCTTTACCCGTGTAAAACACTCCAGGGTATTTTGGTCATTTTGAGCCGAAAGTTAAAATGAGATTTTCACCTCAAATATCAACATAACAGATATAATGCCCTTCAAACATTGAGTTGACCCATTTAGGACTGCTGGGTTGCCCTCGAATTCTGGAAAAAATGACCTTAAGGCATTTGATCATTTGTATTTAAACGGAAAAATCGGGCATTACATTACTCCCCTCCTTAAAAAGAATTTCTCCCTCGAAATTCATTACCTTTGAAAAGCTCGGGATACTTCGTCCGTATCGGATTCCAGCTCCCACGAGAATTCTTCTGTCTTGTCGCCCCACGCCACTTTCACCAAAGGAACGGACTTGTTCCTCAGACTTGACACTATGGTCCACGATCCTTGTTGGTGGTAGATTGAAAGTTAGGTCCCCTTAACTCACATTCTCTAGTTCTAACACATGACTAGGATCGGATTGGTATTTTCTTAGCTGGAGACATGAAGACGTCATGAAGATTAGACAGGGTTAGGAGATAGGGCTATTTGTAGGCTCCTGTCCGACTCTCTGAAGAATTTCAAAAGGACTGAGAAATCGGGGACTCAACTTTTGACTCGCATGGCTCTCTCTATACCTGAGTGGGGGTAATCCTTAAGAAAACATGTTTGCCCTCTTGAAATTCCAACGGATTTCGCCACTTATCCGCATAGCTCTTTTGGTGGCTTTGGCACAAGATTCTATCCTTAATCTTTCTTATTTGTTGTGGTTTCCCTCACTACTTAGGTCCCACACGCTTTGTTCTCGGGTTCATGCCAACATAAAGGCAACTGGCATTTCCTTCCATACAAGGCTTCGTACGGTGCCATACCAATGCTCGCATGATAACTATTGTTATATGCGAACTCGATAAGTGAGGACTTATCCCAACTCCTTTTCTATCCAAAACACACGCCCTCAGCATATCTTCCAAGGTTTGCATAGTTCTTTCTGATTAGCCATCTGTTTGAGGGTGGTAAGCCGTGCTTAAACACAGCTTTGAACCAAACGCCTTTTGAAAGGCTTCCCAAAACGTGACGTAAATCGCAGATCTCGATCCAGATTATCATCGATGGAACTCCATCCAACCTTACTATCACCTATATGTACAACGCTACTTGTCTAGGGAAAAGGTTATGTTGATGGTAGGAAATAGGCCGACTTGGTTAATCTTCCACTATTACCCAAATAGCATCATGGCCGGCTTGGGTCCTAGGTAGGCCGGTCACAAAATCCATGGATATGTTATCCCACTTCCATTCGGAATAGATAGGGGTTGTAACATTCCTTAAGGCTTTTGGTGTCTAATCTTCACCTTTTAATAGACCAAGCACTTACCAACCCAAGCAACTACGTCCTTTTTCAATCCTAGCCACCAGAACATCTTCTTTAAATCCTGATACATCTTGGTAGCACCAGGATGAATGGTGAAATGGCTTTTATGAGCCTCCTCCAAGATGCTTCTCGGAGGTCACCATCCTCGGTATGCAAATCGCCCCTCAAATCTCCACAATTATCGAGTTCTTGCTCAAAACTCTTTAGCTTGCCGCCATATCCGCCTTGATGGTCTCTCTAAATTCCTCATTTTCCACTTGTGCCATAATGACCCTCTGCTTAAACCCACTAGTCACAGTAAGGTGACACATCTTCATACTCCTTTTCGTCACAAATATCCCCAAATTCAAATCCTTAGACTTTTCTATTAACTTAACTTCTATAACCATCATGTGAGATAGGTGCAATGACTTTCGACTCAAGGCATCGCGACCACATTAACCTTGCCGGGTGGTAACTTAAGCCGAAATCATAGTCCTTTAGAAATTCCATCCACCTTCTTTGCCTCATATTTAACTCCTTTGATCAAAGAGATGCTTAAAACTCTTATGATCGGAGAAAACTTCAAACCTTACTCCATACAAGTGATGCCTCCAAATCTTCAAGGCAAACACTATGGCGACTAACTCTAGGTCATGGGTAGGGTAGTTCACCTCATGAGGCTTGAGTTATCTAGATGCATAGGCTACCACTTACCTATTTACATCAACACACAGCCTAAACCCTTACCTGAAGCATCACAATACACCTCGAAAGGTACATTGGGGTAAGGTAAAACCAAAACTGGGGTCAAGGTTAACTTCCCTTTTAGCTTTTGAAAGTTTTTTCATACTCGGATTCCATGAAAACGAGGTGTTCTTCCTAGTGAGCTTGGTTAAGGAAAGTGATCAGAGAAAATCCTTTTATAAACCTACGGTAATAGCCTGCTAAACACAAAAAGCTTCGTATTTCCGTTACGGTGGTTGGTCTATCCCAATTCATCATGGCTTTTATCTTACTAGGGCCAATAGCTATACCTCCTTTCGACACTACATGTCCCAAAAACTTCACCTCCTCCAACCAAAATTCACACTTAGAGAGCTTCGCATATAACTTATTTTCCTTCAAAACCTCTAAAACCAACCTTAGATGACGTTCATGCTCCTCATAAGTCTTCGAATAGATGAGTATATCATCTATGAAAACGACCACGAACTTATCTAAATAGGGTCTAAAGATCCTATTCATGTAGTCCATGAACACGGCGGGTGCATTTGTCAATCCAAAAGACATCACGGTGAACTCAAAGTGTCCATACCGTGTCCTAAAGGTTTTAGGTATATCCTCATCTCTCACCCTAATTCTGGTGGTATCCGACTTTAAATCAATCTTGGAGAATACCACCGCTCCTTTCAATTGGTCCATGAAATCATCAATCCTAGGCAAAGGGTATTTGTTTTTCACCGTCACTTTATTCAATTGCCTATAATCTATGCACAACCTCATGCTTCCATCCTTCTTCTTAACAAACAAGATTGGGGCTCCCCAAGGTGAAGCACTAGGTCTTATAAAACTCTTCTCTAACAGCTCTTCCAATTAGGTTTTTAACTCCTTTAACTCCATAGGTGACATTCTATAAGGGGCTATCGAGATAGGTCCCATTCCAGAACAACTCAATGGAGAACTCTAATTCTCTCTCGGAGGAAACTCGGTATCTCATCTGGAAATACCTTGGATACTCTACCTGGTATATCATCTATATTCTGCAAAGTCTACTTCACTAGTGGCTAAGAGGACATATCCCTTAGTTTTCTCCCCTCCAGAAGACCTCTATAGAATTTACGTAAAGCTTCAAGGTTTGACTAGTGTTACTAGGGGGATGACGAAAGATGATGGTTTTGGTATAACAATCTAACAATATATGGTTAGCATAGAGCTAATCCATGCCAAGAATTACTCCTATGTCTTTCAAAGGTAAACAAATCAAATCTATGACAAAGGACCTATTTTCAACAATAAGATGACAATTAAATTCAGTTACAGGTATGTACAGGACGATTTGTAGGGTAAAGACAATAAGATCAAAGGAAGTTTAGAAACTTTCAAATTCAAAGATTCGATACTAGCATGTGAGATGAAAGAATGAGTAGCGCCAGAGTCATAGTATAGTTAAGGTTCTACTATTTAATTTGCACTTACCTTCGATAAGGTCGTTGGATCTAGCGGTGTCTTCGCATTGAGGGTGAAGACCTCCCTTGGTGTTGCGACCTGAGTTCTGGATTGATGACCCTCCGCTTCTGCAATCCTTGGCGTAGTGGCCTGGCTTGCCACATTGGAAGCATACTCCTTGCCCCAAATGGCAGGGAAGATTGCCATGACTTCTTCCATCGGGGCACTCCGGCCGTGTAGGTCCTGGAGAGCAGGAGGGGGCTCCTTGGAGCGCCTTGTCTTGTTCCCTTTGGGCCCTCCTTGGTGGTTGTTGCGAGGACCACCTGATCCTCCTTGTTGGTTGTTGCGATTCCTCGGCCGTTGTGGTTGAATGGTGGCCTCGGGTGTTGCCGAAAGGGTTGGTTGTTAGGTCCTCTTTGTTGTTGTTGTTGATGTTGTTACTTGAACTGGTTAGCTTGGTAGGGATGGTAGTGGCTTCTTGACTGGTTCTGATGTTGTGGCTTGAACCTCGAGGCTTGAGGTCCCAACCCATAGGGACGCTCCGCCCTTGCGCTCAACTTCTTGTGCCCCTCCTCTATTATTTGCACTTGTTGACTAGGGTAGGGAAGTCCCTAATCTCCATGTGTGCCACCGCCACGTTAAGTTCGGCCTCAACCCGTCCTCAAACTTAACACACTTCCAAACCTCGTTGGGATTCCCTTGGAAAACTCGAGAAACTTAATCAGCTCCTCAAACTTCACCGTGTCCTGGGCAAAGATCCACCTTGGGTCAGTCGCATGAACTCGATGTCCTTCGCGTTCCTCACTCATTCTGAATAATACTTCTCATAGAAGTAAGTCTTGAACAGCTTCCCAGTTGATCGCTGTGCCTGTAGCCTCAAGCGCCTCTTGTGCCAGTCCACCAAAACTCCACGTCAGACTCTATCATGTATGTGGCAAAGGTGACCTTTTGCTCCTCCGTGAGGCGACCAGAGTAGATCTTTTCCATGTTCTTTATCCACTCATCCACCCTTTCCGGGTTCAAGGCTTCATGGAAGGTTGGGGGATTGGCCTTGCGGAACTCCCCAAACGGGCTTGCTCCACAGCCTCGGCAGGGACCTTGAGCAGCATCTATTTGTTGATTTATGCGATCGAACATACGTTCCATCGCTCTTGCCATCTCACGACAGGTAGTCACGGTCTCGTTCCCTTGTTCACCTTCGTTCGCGTTCCTATTTTGTCTGAGGTGCCATTGGTCCCTAAGCACATAAGTCAACAAACACTGAGGTGATCAGGCTTAATATTCCAAACTAGATGAGCTAGTTAACATGGCACAGGCAAGCAAGAGGGTCATGCATGTCTATCCTATAGCTTATCTCTATTAGCTAAGCACTATACATGACATACTACCGTATCATGCCTATAAAGCATGGTTAGCCAATCCTAAGGCTCCGTGAGAATCGAACTCCTGATACCATAATGTAACACCCTAATATTTAACCCAACACGCCTAGGATGTATTAAGATTAATTATTAGTTATTACTTCCCTTTAAACTCGTTTGTAAAATTACTTAGAGGAAAATAGGTAAATTTTTGTTTTGAAATATGTAAAGCAAAATGCGAGCCATCGAATACTACATAAACGAAACGTAAAGCAGAAGAGAAAATAAATCATAAAATACAAAAGCAATAAAGAACACCTCATTCATAGGATCAACCATCATAATATTAAATAGCATAGTTTAGTATATCAACTATAATATAAAGTCATACCCATGTAAGTGGGCAGAGCTTGTAGTATAAGAAATAGAAAATACAAGAAAAAAGGAAACATAAGTAGTAAATACATGAGAAGCCTCAAAAGATACAACCGTCTAAAAGCAAACCCTCCCTCTAAAACCTACGGATGATGCTAATCCTCGAAGGGAGATGTAGCCCGCAATTGTCGAAGCTCCTCGGATGTGGCCTAATGAAGAGGGGGCGTGGGCAAGCGATCGGCGGGGCAATGTGGCCTCCTCGATAGGGCGCCTCTCGGCTGACGTCACGCCTCAAAAGTCTCGGTTGAGACTGGTCCTCGCTACCCCTCCGACGTCCATAGGCATCGAGGGGCGGGAGCCCTGCGATAGGGTGGAAAGATCCTTAGATATGTCCCTACCACAGCGTGGTATGAGGGAACGTACTCCAGGGTCGCGCACCGCGAAGACGAAGGTTGGGCTCGGGGCTGCTCATCACGGGGCCGCGTCCTCTCAAAGATCAAATCATCGCGTAGGGAGAGGTCGAGGTAAAACAAAAGCTGGAGATCGAGAATGCAAACGGACAACCTATGTATGCAAAAATACACACAGCACAACGACCCTTAAAGTGATATGACTGGTGCTCCAGGTCGTAGTGCACCTCGCAAACGGGCGTATCAACGAAGATCACGAACAACACCATCAAATCTGAAGATGTAACGAAAGAAAACAGAGAGGGTGAGAATCTTGCTAAAGAATCTCAGATAGGGAATCTCCTATCCTAGTGTGATCATTACGTCCCTAGGAAGCTTGGGTTTATTATGAAAAGGTTAAACATGCAAAGGTTCATTATGAGGTTTATAAAAGTAATTATCCAAGGTCCGTGTCTTTTATGATGAATCTTAATGTATGTATGCAGCATAGCAAATCATGAATGCATGGCAATACTTTATGCAAACTAATAAAACACCTCATCAACAATTAATTCTCATATAAGTGGCATGTAATTTCTCATGATCAACCTCTCTCTTTCATAAGCAAAATGCTTCACATCTTTTCTCATTTTTCAAACTTGTGACATCATGGTATTTAAAAATAATAACCGACCCCGATACTAGGCTATGAGCTCATACCTTAACTAGTCGTCACTAGTTCTTACTTATCCTCTTGATAAGCGTATCATAATCATAAAAATAATAATCCCGACTCCTAGAAACGGGCAGGGGACCTAAGGATCACCCATTATGGGACTTTTTCCTTCTCCGAAATGCATCAACTGGTTAAGCCAAGTGACTTTGTCCGCTTTGGTAAGCTAATGTCGATGCCCTCACGATTTTACCTTCTCTCACCGTAGGAGAAGTATGTCTAAGTTCTGCGAAACGCATCATCTAGTTAAAACATGTGACATTGTCCGCTTTGGTATGGTTCCACGACCATAGCCCCCACTGGTTTCCTTTCTCCTCAACGTAGCAGGAGAAATGCGTCTCGGCATGTCACATATAAAATCTTTCTTTTCAAACTTCCTTTAAGTCCCTCAAATTTGACAAAAATTCGGCATAACGACTACACCCGAATTTCCTCAAATTTGAGTCATGCCGCATAACTCAAATGACACATGTTGTTCTCATGCAATACCTCAATCAAGTAAATCTCTCAATCACATAAGCGTTTTCCCATGTCATTCATATCTCATATTATCATGCATCTCAAGCATGGCATACCACATCATCACAACAACATGCCACAAATCTACATATAGTCTCAAATTCATGTTATTAATACATTCACATTCATCACGAATATACCCATCGGTCTCTTCTCACATCACACCTCCTATCTCAAAGTGTCTTATGCTTTGACCCTTTACGGGTCTTAAACTCTGTTTTGATTATCCTAATTCCCGTAATAGATCTTTTATGCACCTAAAAGATCATTGCTTGTGATTTTCTTTAACATTATGCCATTAGCTCTTCCAACGCATTGCCTAGATTAGTTGCCATGATTATCATTCGATTCCAGGGTTCTAGAATCTCCGTCTTTAACCCTTTTCTAGGTTCTGTCTTCGCCTAGGGCTCTATATTCAACTTCTAGACATATCCACTAATTATGAACCATTTTCCTTAAGTTCAATTATGCTGAACGAAGTTATTATTCTTGTGTCTAGGTACTTTAGAATTCTTGTTTCAAACCTTTCTTAGTTACTTATTCTTTCCTAACTTCCAAAATCGTTCCTTGCTTCACTCAAACATAGTCTTATGCATTTGAACTCCATAAAACAGAATTAATACAGTGGCCAAGCAACAAGACAGAAACCAAAAATGTGCATCACACATAATCACACAAATTCAGGTTATAAGTACATATAAGTTGCTAGTTTTTCTCTGGATAGTTTCAAGAAATCAAAGGGTAGTTGGTAATCGATTACATGGTCCTGGTAATCGATTACTAGAACCTAAATTTTGTTCTAGGTACGAGGAACATCAGGCAATCAATTACATAGTATGGTAATCAATTACTTAGGGTTAAAACTGTTAGGAAAATGAAGAACATCATGGTAATCGATTACATGACAGGTAATCGATTCCAGGAGTTAAAAACCAGTTCGGGCATGATGAACAGCCTTGGTAATCGATTACATTGTTGGTAATCGATTACAGAACCAAAAATCTTTCAAATGGCCACTCTGGTAATTGATTACATAAGCTGGTAATCGATTACCAAAACATTCGGAATTTGAGAAAACATGATTTTTGACACATTCTAAGCTTTTTAAACACCTTGAGACCCCATAAAACATCTTTCTAACATTTCCTTGAAAACATCCTCACATTTTTACAAAATCAAACCATCATTGTATCATGTTTAAAATACATCCACTTGACATGGTTAAAATTTCCATTTTTAAAACTTTATATACGATACTTGGGCAAGTCTTTGAGCTCTAGAATATTTAGGTGACGACATAATTCTAACACCCTGAATTACTACATTTTATTTGAGTATTGACATAGTAATTAGCGTATTACTACGTTTCTAATCTATATCGTCAAGATATAAGTAATAAGGAAATTTTGACACATACATTTCCTGAACCATATTCACATATATGAACACCATGTCTCGTTGCAATATATACATCATAAAAGAGAAGCCAACGAAACAACCGCTAACTAGTCAAAAACTCTCTGCGAATAAGGCTAGTCCCTACCTGATACCTAACATGCTCAAAATATTCAGCCTGACAAAAATGTCATATAGGTACAACGGAGTAAAAGAAAACTAATAGTATATCAGCCCAGGCTGGTAAAGCCATAACACTATACTACTGCTATGTACATGCCAATAGTCTCCAAAGATCTCGCCTCCTACTCCAGGAAGCCGTTGGCCATCGCGATGACCTCGCCTCTCCGGGGCATCTGGGCCTTAGAGGTGTCAGAGTTTGAAGAGGAGGATGAAGAAACGGGTGCATTGTCTGGTGGGTGTGCTAGTGGAGCAAGTGGAACCTCAAATACGTTAGGGTGCGCCATATGGAGAGGCACTCGTCATAAGGGAAAGCCGGGTCGAAATCCTGCAAAAGACGTACTAAAGGAACGGTCGAAAAATATATACGCGAAACTGGGAGTAACCTATAGCATACAAAGAGTCAAGTGCTGGGTCGTATGCCACACCCGTAAGCGAGTCAAGGAAGAATACCAGTGATGGCATCTGAATCTGAGTAATACAATACATACAGCAGGGTGAGAATACTATAAAATTTTTAGTAGGGTAATTCCCAGATACTATAGCAGAATATAGATAATGACTTCATCCATATAAAATATGCATACAAAAGTTACAAGCATCAATGCCAAAACACGTAAATCATGGGAATTTATAATGTCGCTATAGTAACAAGTCATGTACTATTATTCGGAACCATAAGCTCAATTCCATGTATGTTCCTCCTTTTATTAACATAGGGAAGGCTTAATTTCACATAAAGATGCATCGCATTTCGATAGTTCTGCAAAGGACAATAGACTACTAGGACATGAGCTCATCCTATTCGTGATCATTGGACTTCATTTGTTTCCATTTTCGAATCACACACAGTTCTATTCCTAGCCAATACGACTCATAAATTTTCTAGGGAAGTCCTTATTCTTGCCTTCCCTATACATCTTATCTAAACCTTGTCTCTATTTCCCCATATGTTCAAACAAGCACTTGTGAAATGTATATGTGCTCTTTTGTCATAAACTCATATCATGTACTTCTCTCTTTATCCAGGGCATGTGTGCATCACATATAAGTATTCAATTATTTTAGAGGCATATTCATACCTCATGAACAATTATTTAAAACATCTAGCATGTACTCATATGCCATACACTTGAATAGATATCATTCCACCATTGGTTTTCAGCCAATACTACCATTCCAGCACTTTGGCAAATTTACCATTCTAATAACAACATTTGTTTGCCATATCAATGGCCATTTAAAGAGCCATAAAAATTCTATATGACATGTGTCTAGGATACCCTGTAAAAATTTCAGGACAAAAAGATCTCTATAGCTACTTCAGGAAATGTACAAATTTTGGGGTCAGGGGCCACCAATTCAAAGTCAGAACCGAGGTCTCAAATTTTTAACCCTAGTAAATGATGGAATCAAGGCACAAGAAAATTTACAGTGATACTTAAATATGTTACTAACTTTGTGTAAAAATTTCATGGGCTAATTCAATCAATTTCTATGATAATAAATTTGAACAAATTTATTGCTTCAGTTTCAACAACCAAGATAGCATCAGTCACATTTCAGTTCTTGATTTTTTTCAGGTAGTAAACTTTAAAATCAACACCCAAGAAAATCCTTGTAGTTAGTTTAAGATGTTAAATACAACATATAATTTTTATAGCTCATGAAATTACCAACAACTATATCAGAAAATTCGTGCATAATTACTCTTCCAGGACAACTAGGAATCTAGTAGCCTAGTCCCAATTTCCTTTGATAAAAATCCTTTTCTAACACCATCCAAACCCACCACCAAAATTAATAAATCAATTTCAACATAATATCAACCAATACAATCAAAAATTTTGGACCTAGTTCAACCCAAAAGCAGAGTAGAAGAATTGACAAAAAAGGCAACAAAAACCCTACTTTGAGTGCTCTTGAGCTCTATGCTCTAAAGGATGCCCCCTTGATTTCTCTTCACTTTAAGGACTCTAATCACACACCAAACCTCCTCTAGGCAGTAAGGAAGTCAGGGATAAAGTGAGAATTGGTGGAGGTTTGGGATTTTAATCAGTTAGATTTGTAGTTATTGAAGTGTAGAACAATTTTAGTAAAGGAAGATTTTGGTTGTGACTACTCTAAGCTAGTGTATAATGGCTATGAAAGCAAGATGGAACTCTTGGAAATGGAGGTGATGTAGCTGCTGGAAAATGGCCGAACTTTCCTTGGCTTTTTGAAGAAGAAATGAGTTCATATATATCTAGTAATAATGACTTAATATTATATAATATAACTAGATAAATCCTAAACTAAAAAGTAAAATGGATGGTTATGATCCAATCTTGGAATTCAAGATTGAATCTTAGCCATTCATTTGATTTAAAGAGATAAGATCATTTATTTTGTAGAGATTAATTAGTTTTCAGGATTAGAAATTGCACATTAAAATTTTACCGAACAAGCAAAACACCGTACACGGGTAATCAAATTATCCGAAAATTAATTCTAAGTATAAATTTTTCATTCCCACTTATTCCTAACCTTATTCTCATGTGTTCCTAATTTCGAGCACTTTCGGTCCTAAATCTAAGGTTTAGACTTCCGCGGGCCTTGGGGCTTGCAAAATACTATTCACTTTTTTTTTTTTTTAGCTCGAACCTAAAGTTGTTCTCATCATTCTTATGCCTGTTAAAACTTAATATTCTTATTAACAAGACTTCAATTAATTTCTAAAGAAAATTAGGGTTTTACAACAATCGTAAACATGCTATGCATTTCATTTTACTCTTTATTACAAAGTAAAGTGAGAACATAAAATAAATATGAGATGCAACCTCATTATTATCTTTAAAGATTAAGTGATGGCTTGAAATATAACCATGAAATACAAATTTGGAAATTTAAACATGATAATGCAAGTTCCTTTATTTATCTTTGAGAGCTTAGTGATGACATAAAAATAAACATGGAATGTGTAACACCCTAAAAAAAATTATTTAAAAATTAATTTGAGCTTTGTTAGTCATAAATTTAAAAATATAACAGTTTAACAATGATGAGGGTGACCCAATGGACGTTTTAAAAAGAAAAATTTCTGAAGCCAAGGTGAATAGTAACCTTATGGGCCCCACGGGCTCGCTGAGCTTAGACCTAGATTCGGGCCCTAAGGTGCCCAAAATTAGGAAAACATGGGAATAATGTTAGAAATAGGTGGGAATGATAATTTTATACTTAAAATTAATCGAGGCAATATTGGTTCAATTGGGTACGGTGTTTACCCATTCAATGAGATTTCCGTGTGAGTTCTTACACCAAATGAAACTTACAGTGAAAGTTTGCCACCTAACTAGACAAGTGTGTGGCTTAGAAGAAGCCACACCATTGCCACTTTATTAGGACCAGGATGTTTACAAAATTTCCATATTTATCTTTAAGAAAGGAAAACATTTTGCATTTGAAAATTCTATGCATTTTGTCATAAACTCATAAGATCAACATCTTATCATTTCCTTGCATCAAAATTTCGGCCAAGACAAGGGAGAAGAGGCAGCCACCATTGTCATCTCTCTCAAGACTCAAACTTGCTTTCAAATCCCCAAAACACTAGCTCAAACTCACTAAAACACCAAGATCCCTTCATAAAACTTGTTCTACACCTAATTCTCTACCAATCTAACCGAACAAAATTTCCATTCCTTATCAAAACCTTGTCTTGCACCTCACACCTCACTGATATCAGAGGGGTTTGAAGTTTGATTGGGAGCTTTGGAGGAGAAGGAAGCAAGCTTGGTTAATCTTGAAGCCAAGGAGCTACTAGGTTACTCAAAGTAGGGTTTTTGCTGCCTTATCTTGTAAAATTTTCTGATCTGTTTTGGCATGACCTAAGTCGAAATTTCTGGTTATATTGATGGATAATATGTTGATATTGATGTGTGAATTTTGGTGGTGTGTTTGGATGGGGTTAGAAAAGGGTTTTCCCAAAGGGAATTGGGACTAGGCTACTAGATTCCTAGTTGTCCTGAAGCAGGAACTATGCACGAATTTTCTAGTATAGTTTTGGGTAATTTCATGAGCCATAAAAATTATATGTTGTATTTAACATCTTAAACTAACCACATGAATTTATTGGGTGTTGATTTTAAAGTTTACTACCTCAAAAAAATCAAGAACCAAATGTGACGATGCTGTCTTGGTTGTTGAAATTAAAGCAATAAACTTGTCTGAATTTATTATCATAGCAATTGATTGAATTAGCCCATGTAATTTTTACACGAAGTTATTAAAATATTGAAGTATCATTGTAAATTTTCTTGTGCCTTTATTCCATCAATTACTAGGGTTAAAAATTTGGAACTGGGTCTAGAACTTGAATTGGTGGCCTCTGACCACTAAAATTGTACATTTTACTAAAGTAGCTATAGAGCTCGTTGTCTGGAAATTTTAATAGGTTATTCTAGACACATTGAAGTGTCATGTAGAATTTTGTGACTTTCTAAATGGCCGTTTGATATGGCAATTAAATGTTGTACCCAGGACAATAAATCTGCCAAGGTGCCGGAATGAGAATGGCTGAAAATTTATGGTAAAATGATATCTAATCCAAGTGTATGGCATATGAATGCATGCTAATTATTTCAATTACTTATCCATGAGGCATGAAAAGCCTCTAATATGATTGAATACTTACTTGTAATGTAAGCATGCTTTTGAGAACAAAGAATTTGATGTTAGCTATTTGGCCATATGACTTGTGGCACATAATGCATGCTAGAGGAAATAAAGAGTGGTTTATGAGACATAATTGAAATTGCATTATGAATAAAATACCTACATGTGGCTTATGCGTGCATTTGAGAAAAGAGAATATATATGAACTTAAATTGTGCATGTTCTGACATATGGACAAAACAGAAACAAGACTTAGATTGAATGAAGGGAAGGAAACAAAAGAGGAACCTCCCTAAATATTTGAGTCGATAGACGTATCGCCTAGGAATAGATCTGTGTGTGATTCGAAATGGAAAAAAAATGAAGTTCGATAATCATATAGGAATGAGCTCAGTCCTAATCAAGGCTTTATTTCCCTTAGTGGTGTAATCCACTATAAATATCATTTGGTATAAATTATCTATTGTGGCATTGTCCATAGCAAATACCCATTGGGTATAAACTAAGTCTTTCCCATGTCAATGAAAAGAGAAAAATGAACTGATTTGATCTTTGTAGCCATAAGTGAAACCATGTCACTTTGAGATAAGTTCATTGCATGTATTATATGCTACTCAACTTACTCTAAATTGTCTGCCTAGGATGATTTACTCATTGTTAAAATACTATGAGATATATGCTTTAAGTGATTGAATGCTAAAAGAAGCCTACTTCGGAAGAATGGTTTTTGAACATTAAAATGAATCTTTGATATATGTCGCATGCTTATATTTTCTTAATAAACCGAAGTGGCTGGGCGATGACGATGACATTATGATGGTGTAACTGGAGTTGCCCTACTAAGAATTGTGTAATTCTCACCCCTATGTTTTTGTTTCCGTGTCACCTCCAGGTTGATCAGGAAAACAATGGAGCTACAACTTGAAGAACTCGAAATCGTAGTACTTATTAGTTGATGTTTTTACTTTAGTGCTTAGTTGGAGTTGTATGTATATAAATGAAACAGTGAATGTAGTGTAGTAAAGCTCTTAGAAGAGCTTCCCTTTGTACTTAATTATGTATTTAAATAAATGTTTTGATTTTTCGTTATACCTTTTAATAGAATTACATTTAGTTACTTCACGAAGCAATCAATTTTGCTATAGATATTTAAGAAAGGTCTGCTAATTAGAAGTAACAACTCTTAAGTATGATGTCATGACTTAAGGATGGGGTTGTACTTGGGAGGATGTTGCAGAATGCAAGGCATAAACTTCAACATGAATGCAACTCATTTTATCTTAACTAAAGCTCAGCAAGACTTTTAGAGGAACATAATAGCCTTAACCCAACATGTATCTAACAATATAAGTGAGCTTTAGAGTTCTTAACACTAAAACTACAAAGAAGTCTTTGGTTTTTGAACTTCATCATCAAGCTTAAGAAAATGGACTAAGACAAAAACATCAATACCTATCAAAACAAACATAAAAAGAACTACTCATATTCTTTATTTTATTGCTCATAGGCTTCAATCTAGAGAAAACTCTTACAACGGCCAACCAACTTTAAGGTTGGCAAGGGTAAGCTTAGAGCTCTTTGAAACATATGATTAGTTTTCTTAACAAAACTTTTAGTGATCTACTCAACATTTTTATCAAACTTTGAACAAAGAAAAGCATGGAAACCGAAATCATATATGGTCCAAGACCAAGTTGTCAAGCTTTAGAGGTTTCTCACATGGCATCACAAGACCATTATCTTGAAACCTCATCATCAACCTAAAGTTTTTCACAACAAAGGGCCCTAAGGCTGAAATGGAAAGAGGAAGAAAAAGAACTTTGAAAAACCAAGAGAAAAGAAACTTTCCTTAAGAAAGCAAGAAAACTTGAAAATAACCTCTACCTAATGAAGTCTTGAATGAAATGCAAGGAAGCTTGATCCTTGGAGATGAGAAGGAAAGAAAATCTTCATTAGAGCTTGAAGGAGTTTTGGCTAGAGGAAAAAGGAGAAAGAAAGGAACTCTTTGAACTTTGAAGAAGAAAACTTAGAGTTGCAATATGTGTAAAGGTTTTTGTGAGCTTTCAAGCATGCATATTTATAGAGAAAATGGAAGTCATGGATGGCCTGAGGAGGAAGGAGTAGCCGTCACTTTGAGGAAGAAGGAGAGAAGAAATATCTCTTTGATAGGCATGGTGATGAGATGGGCAAGGCATGGTGAGGTATGGGTTTGGGTATGGCTTAAGGCATGGGCTTGGTGTAACATCCCCCCAAGTACAATTCCATGCTTAAGTCATGGCATCATACTCGAGAGTTGTTACTTATTAATTGCGACCTTTCTTAAATATCTATAGCAAGATTGATTAAGTCGAGTAGTAACTAATTCGTGGTTCTATTAAATATATACAACAAATAAACAAAACATTTATTTATTTCATAAGTAAGTACAAAAGGAAGCTCTTCTACGAGCTTGAATACATACATGTTCTACGTTTACAAACATATACACACCACTAAGCACAACATAATAAAAATACTAACTACTAAACTCCGCGATCGAATTCCTTTAGTGTAGCCTCATAGTCCTCTGGATAACCTGAAGGCGACATCAAACACAAACACGTAGGGTAAAAATTACACAATTCTCAGGGGCAACTCCCAGTTACACAATCATAAATGTCATCGTCATTGCCCCACCACTTTGGTTTATTAGAAATGTGATCATGTAATGTAAACTAAAGATTTATTTTAAAGTTTTAAAATCATCCCTCAAAGTGGATAGCTTTTATTATTCAATCACTTAATATACACACATAATACTACTCAATAGCATAGCATTACATTTTGAAATATACGTGCCCTCAGGACATCAAGGGGACTTTTTTCGCCCATTAAAGGGACTTCCAGCCCATAAAAGGGGACCTTTCGTTATAACATCCAAGATATATACATATATAAAAAAAAATTAAATTAAGCTTTATTAGTTGGAATTTTAAAAATCCAATAACGTAGAAATGATGAGTAATTCAATGATTCTATTAAAAAAATATATATAAATAGTGTTTTGCGGGGCCCAGGCTCGCCCGGAAAGTCCCTTAGATTAGGGACAGGAGGTGCCCAAAATTTGGAAAATATGGGAATGAGGTTAGAAATACTTAGAAATGAAAATTTCATACTTAGAATTACTTTTCGGGTAATATCGTATTACCTGGGTACGGTTCCACCCGTTCGGTGAAATTTTGATGTGCAATTTTTAACAGGAAAGCTAATTTAACCTTTACAAAATGATTAACCTTATCTTTTTACATTACATGAATGGCTAAGATTCAATTTTAAAATTTAAAATTTGAATCATAGCCATCCTTTTTATCTTTAAAGATTAAAACTATCCTAGACTATTGCATAACATTATGACATCATTACTTATAAGATAAACATGACCCAAAGCTTCTCCAAGAAGCCACACCATTTGGCCATTCTAGAAGAAAGGAGTAGCAGCTGGTCCCTCCATAGCCAAGAGCTTGAGTTGGCTTTCAAATTCCATAAACCCTAGCTTAAAGCCATCAAAACCTAAACCTTCCTTCACTAAAATTGAACTACACTTCAATCTCTACCAATGCAACCGATTAGAATTTCCAAACCGCATCATATTCACCTCATCCATCACTGGTCAGAGGAGGGTTTGAAGGTGTTTTGGGAGTGGAGGACTCTCATCTTGAAGCAAGCTAGAGACAAAGATAGACTAGCCTTCAAGAGTAGGGTTTTCCATAGTCCTTTCCCTTGAAATTTTTGCTAACCTGTTCCGCCTAGTTTTATTTCAAAATTTTGGTTGTATTTAGTTGATGATATATTGTTATTGATGTGTGAATTTTGGTAGTGGGTTTGGATGGTGTTAAAAAGGGGTTTTCACTAAAGGAAATCTGGACTAGGCTTTGGATTTCTAGTTGTTCTATAAGTAGTAATTATGCCGAATTTTCTGGTATATTTCTGGGTAATTAGATAATCTACAAAAATTATATGTTGTAGTGGGCATCTTAAACTAACAACATGAATTTTCTTAAGTGTTAATTTTAAATTTTACTGCCTCAAAAAAATCAAGAACCGAAATGTGTCTGATGCTGTCCCTGATGTTGTAAAAGAAGCAATAAATTTTGTCCAATTTTATTATCATAGCAATTGATTGAGATAGCTCACGAAATATTTACACAAAGCTAATACATATTGACGTGTCACTGTAAATTTTTTTGTGTATTGATTCCATCAATTTCTAGGGTTAAAAATTGTAGGAACCCACGGCCTGAATTGGTGGCCCCTGACCACCATTTGTATATTTACTGAAGTAATTATAGAACTCTGATTGTCCTGAAATTTTTACAAGTTATTCTAAACACATTGAAGTGTCATATATAATTTTTGTGACTCTTGGGATGGCTTTTTGAATACACCAATTAAATGTTGAACCTAGAATAGAAATTCTGCCAAGGTGCTAGAATGTGAAAATGGTTAAAATTTCATAATTGTATGATATCTATTCCAAGCCTATGGCATATGAGTGCCCACTAATTGTTTCAATTTCTTATTCATGAACCTCTAATATAATTGAATATTTAATTGTAACGTAAACATGTTGTTGAGAAAAGAAAAAGGAGTATATTATGCTTGTTGCATATTGAACATATAGAGAAAATAGAAACAAGGCTTAGAGGAAGAGAGGGAAGGCAAAAGTAAGGACTTCCCTAGAGAATTATAAGTTGGTAGATGTATCGGCTAGGAATATACTGTGTGTGATTTCGAAATGGAAAAAAATGAAGTTCGATGATCACGAATAGGAATGAGCTTATGTCCTAGCAGTCTATTGTCCTCTATGAAATTATTAAATGTGAGGCGGCTCTATGTGAAACTAAGCCTTCCCTATGTTGAGAAATTGAGAGAATACGTGGAATTGAGTTTATGGTTGTACATAATAGTACCTCAATTGACTATGGTGCCATTTAAGTTGTCGCAATCTATAGATTTTGGGATTGCTATGTATGACCTTTATATGAATGTTGTATATGCATGAGCTTCTTATTCTTGTACTATGTGTAGCCTCTTGGGGACTACCCGCTAAAATTTTACAATATTCTCACCCTGGAGCTGTGTGTATTGTATTGTTCAAATTCGCCAGATGTCGTCCCTGTTTTTCTTTGATTCGCCACAATGGGCTGGCATACGAACAGGCATTAGACTCCCTGGACACTGTCCGTTACTCCCAGTTCTGGATATATATATATGTTTTTTGGTTGTTCTTTTAGTACTTCAATCTTTGTCGGAGCTTCAACCCCACCTTCCCTTATGAGGGTGTGCCTCTCCATATGGTACATCCTGATGTGTTTGAGGTTCCCCTTACTCCACCTGCACACTGCCTGCAGGAGACGCACCCTTCTTCATCCTCCTTGTTCGAACTCAGCCCTTCTGAGGGCCTAGACGCCCTCGTGGAGGTGAAATCATCGCACCGATGGCCAACGGCTTCCTGGAGGAGGAGGCGAGATTTCCAGAGACTGATGGCATGTACATAGCAGGTAGTGTAGGGTTAGGGCTTTACTAGCCTGGAGACCGATGTATTATTAGTTTTCTTTTGCTCTGTTGTATCTATATAATATTTTGATGGGCTGAATATTGAGGGTTAGGTATTCGGAGAGGGTCTGCCCTATTTGCTCTAAAGTTTTGACTACTTAAGGGTTGTTTCGTATTTGTCTTTTATTTATGATGTATATATAACCTGGATAGGATGTTAATGTATGTGAATATGTTTGTGGCAACATATGTATTAAAACTCTTTTCTCACTTAAATTCGAACTATATCCATTCAGGAACGCCAGTAATACTCTGCTAATTACTATGTCAATACTCGAGAGAATGTGGTAATTGGGAGGGTGTTACATTATGGTATCAAAGATGGACTATCCTATCAGCCTGAGGATTGGACCGACTATGTTTCCGTAGTAATTGTCATGCATTATTATGCATATATGTATATATGTGTATGTCACACCAACTTGGATTGGTATTGAGCCTGATCAACTCAATATTTTGTTTGGTGTGACAGGATGAATGACTCAATCGCAGACTAGAAGTGGAGCGGGAAATAACTCTGAAATGATGAACACCTTTCGTGAGATGGCTGCGGCAATGAGGACAAGCCGCGGTTGCCAACGATGATGGAAAGATTACACGCAATGAAGGGCAGCACCCAGTTTGGTAACCTTAGAAGAAATGAAGTGGATGGGGAATACAGAATTTGCTGAATTTAGAAAAGCAAACCCCCCACCTTTTCGAGGAGCTTTCAACCCCTGGAAGGCGGAAGAGTGGATCAAGGCAATGGAAAAGATTTTCTAGCTCCTATAGAGATTAAAAAGGTGGCTTTTGCCACATATATGCTAGAAGCAGATGCTAAATTCTAGTGGTAGGTACTAGAGGATTATTTGAGGCTTCCCAACTGCGGTTACTTGGGATGTCTTTAAGGAGGCATTCTATCATAAGTTCTTCCTTCTGTGAGGAATGCAAAGGAGTTAGAATTTATGGCTCTTAGGCAAGGGCCTATGAGTGTGGCCGAATATACCGCCAAGTTTGAGGAACTTTGCAAATTTTCTACGATTTACCAACATGACCCGGACAAAGTTGGAAATGCATGAAATATGAAGGGGTCTACGTGAAATATCGAGGCATGTGAGCCTTTTGGAAATCCAAGATTACCCTATATTGGTGAATAAGTGTCGCGTTGAGGAGTCTAACAAGAAGCTTGGCAAACCTCAAGTATGCACAAAACAACATTAGGAGAGGACTAGCACCCCAAGGCCCTCGATTCAAGCCTGTACATGAGTCTAGGGAAGATTTCCACCTAACAACAACAATAACAGAGGGAAACAAATTCAATCCCCAACCGGAGACAAGAAGAGAGTGCCTTAAATGTGGGAGATATCACGAAGGCCATGTTGGACCACACAAATTACATGCTTCTGGGAAACCAGGACACAAGATATTTGAGTGTCCCAACAAGAAAGGTCAGCAGCCTATCCCTAGGCCACAGGAACAAGGACACGTTTTTATTGTGAGTACGAACGAAGCTTCTCAATCTGCCGATCTCACCGAGGTAAGTGTGAAATAAATGGAAATACCTTAGACGTACCTGTATGATTCGGGTGCTTCTCATTCTTTTATATCCTATGACTTGTACAACGATTAGGCTTATCTGTGTCGAGTTATCATATGACCTTCTTGTATCCACACCTCCTTGGGTCCTATTAGGACTTGTCAGGCATACACGACAGGTCTCTTTTTATAAATACTAGAGAATTCAGTACTAACTTATTTTGTCTACCTTTATCTGTTTAGAACTCATTTTAGGTATGGATTGGTTGGTACCAAATTATGTGCTTTTACATTGTCCAACTAGAACTGCTATATTTCTTCGCATGTCTTCTTCTATTTCGTGGTTCCCTTTTCTTTTTACTTAAACCTAGTGACACCTAACCGTGGTGGACCGTCAGGAATATGTTCTCCTTCGACTAGTGAAACCGAAAGTAACCATGAAGTGAATACAATTCCAGGTGAGAGATATCTAGATGTGTTCCTAGAGGATATTCTAGAAGTTTCCGTCTGAAAGGAAGTCAAATTCTCCATTGAATTGGTCCGGATGGATCCTATTTCAATTGCTCCTTATAGGATGTCCCTCTTAGAGTTAAAGGAATTAAAGTCCCAGATTGAAAAGCTACTAGGGAAACACTTTATTAGACCAAATGCCTCGCCATGGGGCCCCTGCCTTTTGGTGAAGAAAAAGGATGAGGGCATGAGACTTTGTGTGGACTATCGAGTTGAATAAGGTAACGATCAATAACAAGTACCCCCTTGAAGAATTAATGACCTTCTAGATCAATTACGTAGGGCAACCATTTTTTCAAAGATTGATCTTAGGCAGTTTAGCATAAGATTCCAAGTTCAGATGAGGATATCCCCAAGACTCCTTTAGAACTCAGGATGGACATTATGAGTATAAGGTGATGTCTTTTGGACTGACCAATGCTCCGCGGTATTCATGGATTATATGAATGATATTCGCCCGTACTTAGATAGATTCGTGGTTGTCTTTATTGATGACATACTTATCTATTCAAGAACGAAGAGGAACATGCGGAGCATCTTAAGGTTGTGTTACAGATCTTAAGGGAGAGGAAGTTGTATGCTAAATTGTCCAAGTGTGAGTTCTGGATGGGAGGTTAAGTTTCTTGGCCATGTGGTATCACGAGGTCTTTCAGATCCTAGCAAAGTAGAATCCGTGCTTCATTGGGGACGACCAACCATAGTGATGAAGATTCGAAGTTTTCTGGGATTAGCTGGATACTATAGGCGATTTATTATGGGTTTCTCCCAGTTGGCCCTACCTTTGACAAAGTTAACCTGAAAGAATGCTAAATTCAAATGGACACCAAGATGTGAAAGTAGTTTTTAGGAGTTGAAGCAAAAGTTGACCACGGCTCCTGTCTTGGTGTTACCCTATCCGCATGGACCCTTCAAGGTTTATTGTGATGCTTCTAGTAAGGGCTTAGGGTGTGTGTTGATGCAGCACTAGAACGTGGTGGCCTATGCTTCATGGCAGCTAAGACCCCATGAAGTGAACTACCCAACGCATGATCTTGAGCTTGTGGCTGTGGTTTTTGCTCTTGAAGATCTGGTGACACCATCTTTATGGTGTACAGTTCAATGTCTCTTCTGATCATAAAAGTTTAAAGTATCTTTTTGACCAGAAGGAGTTGAATAGAGAGAGACAATGGATGGAATTCCTCAAGGATTATGAGTTTAGCCTGAATTACCATCCAGGCAAAGCAAACGTGGTAGTTGATGCATTGAGCAGAAGTCTCTGAGCGTAGCATGCATGATGATCAGGAAACGGAACTAGTATAAGGCTTGAAAAGCTTAGCCTGGGTACGTATGTGAGCCCTGAAGGTGTGGTGTTAGGTCAATCAGAGTAACGAGTGAGTTCCAAGAACAAATTTTGGTTGCACAACCGAAGATCAAGAGCTTCAAGAGATTTTAAATCATTATACTGAAGAAGTTGCCAGAATTTACCCAAGACCAGCGAGGTATATGGAGGTATAAGGAGGGCTGTGTACCTGGAGGTGATAATCTTCGGAATGAGATTTTAAGGAGGCACACCAAGGCGGATTCACCATACACCCTGGGACTAGTAAAATGTATGGATCTTAAAGAATGTTTTGGTGGCCCACTAGAAAGATATAATGGAGTTTGTTCGGAGGTGCTTAACTTGTCAGAGAATCAAAATAAAAACACCAAAATCTGGAACCTTACATCCCTTAGAAATCCCATAATGGAAGTGGGAAAGATCTCCATGGATTTTGTAATGGGTTTACCGAGACGTCAAGCCATGATGCTATATGGGTTATAGTGGATAGACTACCAAGTCTCCCATTCTTACCCATCAAAGCTAATTATCCTTTGGATAAGTTAGCTTTTTTGTATATCCAAGAGATAGTAAGACTACACGTGTCCCTTCAATAGTTTTTAATAGGGATCCTTGTTTTACTTCAAGATTTTGGGGAACTTTCCAAAGGGCCTTTGGAACCAAGCTGTGTTTGAGTACGGCTTATCATCCCCAAAACGGTTGCAGATACGAACGCACCATATAGACTTTAGAAGATATGTTGAGGGCGTGTGTGATTGAACAAAAAGGGAGTTGGTAAACGCTTCCATTGGTGGAGTTTGCTTATAATAATAGTCATCATGCTAGTATTGGCATGGCCCCATATGAGGCTTTGTATGGGAGGAAATGTCAGTTCCATTATGTTGGTACGATTCGGGGAAAGCAAGATTGTTGGACCGGATCTAGTTAATCAGATAATGGAACAAATCCAGAAAATCAAGAATAAAATCCTCGCGTCGAGAGTCGTCAAAAGAGCTATGCAGATAACGAAGGAAGCCTTTAGAGTTTAAAGAGGAGAACACGTATCCTGAAAGTCACACCCACTACGAGAGTAGGTAGAGCTTTAAAGGTCAACAAGTTGTCTCCTAGGTTTATAGGCCCTTTTCAGATCCTTCGACGGATTGGGTCACGCTTGTCAAATAGCCCTACCCAGATCCTTATCCAATCTTCATGACGTCTTCCATGTATCGCAACTTAGGATGTATTACCCAGACCCAACCCATGTCATTGAACCTTAATCTTTACAGTTAAGGGATGATTTGATGTTTCAAGCGCCTCCCACCAGAATCGTGGATAGAGAAGTTTGGCAATGAGAAATAAAGCAGTGCAACTAGTCAAAGTAGCTTGGGGTGGGCCAGGGAATGATGACTTCACATGGGAGTTAGAGTCAACCATGAAGAAGGATTATCCGAATTATTTCCAGGTATGAAATTTTGGGGACAAAATTTTTATTAAGGTGGGTGGTAATGTAACATCCTAGTTTTTCTTTAGGAATTGATTGAGGAATGGTTAATAGAAATATTAGAA